>PVJO010003020.1:0-42459 GCA_004026905.1 Hystrix cristata
CAGCCTGGGCTACATAGTGAGTTCAAGGTCAACCTGGACTACGTAATGAGACCCTCTATCAAAAACCAAAACCAAAACCAAAACCAAAAACATATTGGTTGTACCAATTTATGTTCCCATCCACAGTGGAGAAGGGTTCCTTTCCTCCCACAGCCTTGTCAGCATTTGTTATTGGTTGATTTCTTTGTGGTGGTCATTCTTTCTGGAGTGAGATGGAATCTCAGTGTTGCTTTAATTTGTATTTCTTGAATGGCCAGTGATGTTGAACATTTTTTCATATACTGTAATTATTTGCTATTTGTACTTTTTCATCTGAGAAGTGTCTATTCATTTCAGATGTCCATTTTTGGATTGGGTCTTTAAATTTGGAGGTGTCTCTTTTTTTTTTTTGAGTTCTTTATGTATTCTAGATATTAATCCTTTGTCTGAGGAGTAGCTGGTAAACTGTTTTTTTCCATTCTGTTGGTTGTCCCTTCACTCTGTTGGTGGTTTTTTTTGCTGTGCAAAATTTTTTAATATGATGAGATCCCACTTGTTGATTGTTTGTAATATTTCCTGTGCGATTAGGGTTTTGTTCATAACGTCTTTGCCTACACTTATGTCTTCAAGAGTTTTAACCTGCTTTATCTTCCAGCAGATTAAGCGTTTCTGTTTAATATCCAGATCTAGTACCTTCCAGGTAACACTAGCTTCTAGGAATGACTTTGGGAATACTCCTTCCCTTTTGATTTCACTAAAGAGTTTGGGCAGTATTGGCTTTAGATTTTCCAAGAAGTTCTTGTAAATTTTTTGCTAGGTTTCTTATTACTGCTGTAATTTAATTGCCTGTCACTGGATTATTCAGGTGTTTTTTTTTTTGTATTCTTGGTTCAGTTTTAGTAATTTATATGCATCTAGGAATCTATCCATTTCTTCTGGATTCTCCAGTTTGTTGGAGTACAGAGTAGTATTCAAAGTAGTTGCTTATAATCTTCTGGATGTTGGTGATTTCCAATGTGATTTCACCTTATGCATTTCTAATTGTGTTGATTTGGATTGTCATCTTTCCTTTTCTTCCTCTCCTTGTTCTTCTTGGTAATATTGGCTAAGGGTTTGTCCTTATTGCTTATTCCTTCAAATAACGAACTCCTCAGTTCACTGATTCTCTGTGTTGCATTTTAGTCTCAATTTCATTAATTGCTGTTCTGATCTTTATAGTTTCCTTCCTTGTACTAGCTTTGGATTTGAATTTGTTCTTATTTTTCTAGAACCTTGAGGTGCATCATTAGGTTATTTATTTGGGCTCATTCTGCTTTTCTTTTTTTTTTTTTTTAAATTTTGGTTTTTTTGAGACAGGGTCTCTGTGTGTAGTCCAGGCTGTCCTTGAATTTACTATGTAGTCCAGGCAGGCCTTGAACTCATGGCAATCCTCCTGCCACAGCCTCCTGAGAGCTGGGATTACAGGCGTGCACCACCATGCCTGGATGTTCTGTTTTTTGTTTGTTTGTTGTTTTTAATGTGGGCATTCACAGCTATAAACTTCCCTCTTAGGACTACTATCATTGTATCCCATGAGTTCTGTAATATGACTCTGGCATTATTGTTTCAGTCCAGGAACTTCCAATTTTCTTTGTTGACTTTTGTGTTACCAATTGATTATTCAAGAGTATATTGTTTAATTTCCCTGTATTTGCACTATTTCTGTGTTTCTTGTGTCATTGATTTCCAGTTTCATGGCACTATGATGTGATAATATGCCTGGTATGATTTTGATTCTTTCACATTTATTTAAGCATGCTTTATTGGCTAGTACATGACTTGTTTTGGAGAAAGTACCATTATGTGCTGCTGAGAAGAATGTGTATTTGTTGTGGCTGTCTGGATCACTCTGTAGATATCTTTTAAAACCATTTTGGGGGGGTGCTGGGGATTGAACTCAGGGCCTTGTGCTTGCTAGGCAAGTGCTCTGCCACTTGAGCTAAATCTCCAACCCCATTTTTTGAAGGTTTTCTTCAACTCTGATTGTTTTGCTGACTTTTTGTCTAGTTGATCTATTTGTGATGGGGGATACTGAGGTCCCCCACTATAATTGTATCTGATCTTTTATGTCCAGTAGTGTTTGTTTTATGAAGTTGGCTGCACTGCTGTTCAGTGCATACTTGTTTGTAATTGTTGTCTCTTCCTGTGGACTTGTTCCTTTAACCAATATGTAATAGTGACCCTTGAGTCTTCTGATCAGGTTTGGCTTGAAGTCCACTTTGTCTCAAAATAGCAAAGCTACTCCTGCTTGTTTTTTGGGTTCCTGCTGGATGGAATATTGTTCGTTTTTGTAATTTGTTAATTTCCTTTTGGAGTAAAAAAGAGATCTATTCCACCAATGTGTATCTTTGATTGGGAAACTGAGACCATTCTCAATGAGAGTTATTATCGAAAACTGTTGATTTATTCCTATTATCGCATTATTTTCCTGTTGCCGATTTCCTTTTCTTTCCCATTTGCAAAAGTGTTTACCCTGCGTCCTGTATTCATTCTTGTAGATTTTTTTGGCATTGTTGAGTTCATTGTTTCTTTCTGCAATATCTTTAAGAATTTTTTTGGAGTGCTGGTTTGGTGGCCATGAATTTCTTAAAAGGCTTGTTGTCATGGGAACACTTCATTTTCCATCTTTTTTTCCTCTCCATCAATTTTGAGACATTGTTTTGCAGTATATATCAATCTGGGTTGCAAGTTGTTTCCTCCTCCTCCTCCTCTTCCTCCTCCTTTTGTTTTTTGTTTTTTAAGACACAGTCTCACTGTGTAGTTCAGGCTGGTTTTGAAATCACTATGTAGCCCAGACTGGCCTTGAACTTGCTGCAGTCCTCCTGCCTCAGCCTCCTGTGTGTTGGGACTACAGGTGTGCCCCTCTATGCCCAGGATAAGTTGTTTTCTTCTATGGCATGAAACACTTCATTGTATGTATTCTGAGCCTTTAAGGTTTGTAATTTTGCTGTAATTCTCTTGGGTTTAACTTTATAAGTAATTCATTGCTTTTCTCTAACAGCTTTTAAGAGTCTGTCCTTATGTTGGACTTTAGGGATTTTTTACTATGACGTATTGTGGAGAAGTTCTTTTCTGATCATGGCTCCTAAGGGGTCTATATACATGACTTGTCTGTATTTTTACTTCTTTCTCTGTATTTGGAACGTTTTCTGCTATTTTTTCTGTAAACAGATTTTTTAATGCTATTTCTGCCATCTTCTGCTTTTTCATTAATTCCAATTAGTCTTTGTGTCATCTAGCAGCTGCTGAATACATTTTTCATGTTCTCTTGTTTTTAAGGTATCTCTGAGGAACTGATCACCAACATCAGCCCTATCTTCTAGTTCTGACTGACCATCTGTCTTCATATTGGTTTTTCTGCTGCCCATATTTTCTTTTTTTTCCCATATTTTCAATAGAGATTTTCATCTCTTGGATTTCTGTTTGGTACTTTTCGTGGCATCAAATTCTTTGCTAAACTGGTCATTCATCTTTTGAATCATTTTATTTAGCTCATCTAGTTTTTTATTGGTGTCGTTTTTTAAACTTGCTGATTGTTTTATTAAGTCTGTTGTCTGTTTAGTTATATCCTCTTAGAGTTTGCGGAGCATATTTTTGATCTGTTTTTTAATTTCTTCTTTTATCATTTTGAATAATTCAACTGTGTGCCTCTTGATTTTCTTCCCCTTGATGCCCCAGTGATCAGCTTTGGGAGAGATAGGAGTTTTTGGAGGCATTTTGTTGCTTTGTCTTCTCATGTTTCTATTGTTTTTGTTTTTTGATTTTTGGGTTTTTTTGTTTGTTTTTTGTTTCTTTTTTTCCTCAGGTTTGCAGGCTCTTACAGTGGCAACAACAACGCCACTGGCAATAATGACTAAATCAGCAAGAACTGTAGCATCAAAAACAAACAATATTGACACACCATAAGCATTAATAATGTACCATCCTTAACCACAGAAAAGTGATCTATAATTTTAGTGTGGTATAAACACTAATAGAAACCAAACATTGACATACAGTATATATCTACTAACTGTAACAACTCTGCCTCCAGTAACAGTAGAAAATAATTCAACAGTGAGCATAGTGTTAACTAGCTAAAGATTAGCGGTCCCTCTACCCATTCACTCCTGGCTGTGGCAGCCATCCAGCTGAAATACACCCTTGCTCATGTTGACAGGTGGGGAAAGCAATCAACCTCTGCCCTGGGGTGCACGTAGGCAGCAAGCAGAGAGTTCAAGCAGCCCACTTAACTGCAGCACGTTCAAACTGGACTGCCTCTAAAAGCCACACACACCGGGTGCTACTTCTCACCGTGGAGGGAAGGGCCCTGTGTCCTTCCTGGCCTGGCGCAAACTCCTCAGGCGGCTATGTATAGTCTGCCCCCTTCCATGACTGTCTGTCCTGGCTGTCTCTTCCACACTCACCGTAGGAGGGTAGCACTGAAAACGCTGGCTTGAAGTTGTTTTGCAGTTTTTCTGTGGCCCAGTCTTAAGTAATCACCCACTTTCTGAAATGGCATCTGATTAAATACTCCATGGCAATATGGTAGGTGCTACACTGGATTTCTTTTCCAGCTCTACTCTGCTGTGTGGAAGGAGTCACTTTTGGAGTAAAGCTTCATGCTGTTTACAGTTTACAGTATCTGTGGACTTTTCTTGGAACTAGTGCCGCTGGCCCAGGCTGTTGTTTCTGCCCAGAACTGCCAACCTGGTGTGCTTATCTTGTGTCTGTGGAGACAGGGTCCCTCCCCAGGAGCTATGAGAACTTTCCAGACTGCTTCATCCTGTTCTCTGCATTGTGCTTCACATCTCCGGATTCTCTGTAGTTTCTAATCTTCCTGTCAGTTCCCTTTCGATTCCCAGAGATCTACTTCTTTTTTTTCTCTTCCCCAAGTTGTTATTTCCATCAAATTTTTGTTTTGTTGTTCCATCAAATTTCCTTTTTAATTTTTGTTAGTGTATGTTTGCTGTATATAATGATTACATTCGGCACGAGGAGTTGGTACATGTGCATAACACATCTTGTTTTACTACTTCTCCCCTCCCTCCCCCTCCCTTTATTGCTCAATTCTTTTCTCATTTGCAAAGATCTCTCTCCCTATTTATTTTTATCTTTTATTTTGCTCTTTAAATTATTTATACTTGGGTTTCTCAAATAAGAGAAACCATGTAATATTTAAGCTTATGTGTCTGATTTATTTAACATTATTGTCTCAAGGTACATCTGTTTCCCTATAAATGACTCAAATTTATTTTTCTTTATGGCAGAATAGTACTCCACTGTATATAAATAACAAATTTTCTTTATCCATTTATCTGTTGATAGCCTTGTAGGCTGCTTCAAGATTTAGCTATTATGAGCTGTACTGCTGTGAACATTGGTATGCTTGTATCACTGCAATATGATGTCTTCAACTCTTTTAGGAAGGTTACTCTTTTTTTTTTTTGGTGCTGGGGATCGAACTCAGGTCCTTGTGCTAAGGTTACTCTTTTGTGTAACCCTTCATATCATTGTTGGAAGGAGCATATTCTATTTGAAAATGACTCAATCTCTGGCTGTCAGTGGCCAAATAATTTTCCTGCTCTGCAGTTTGATTCCTTACTAGTGTGCCTTTAAAATGCCACTGTATGTCTTGAATACATTAGAGGCATCCATTACATGTACAAGAAAAATGACTCAGTAGGTGTCATAAGAGGCAAAGAAAGTGTTATTTCTTGTCTTCTAAGTATGAAAATAATAGTCCCACACAGAAGCATGTGCAGCCAGGGTGAAGTTTCAGGTACCTTCAGTTTGGTGCATTAGGTGTTCAGTCCATGCAGCTGTTTAAAGAACCATACTGTGGACTCACTGGCTATCAGTTTCCAGAGTTGTAACAACTGTTTGTTTGTTTGTTTTTGGTGCTGGGGATCGAACTCAGGGCCTTGTGCTTGGTAGGCAAGCAATTTAACCACTGAGCTAAATCCCCAGCCCCCAGAGTTGTAACAGCTGGAAACCTGGAAGAATTACAGTGGAGGCATAATGGTGTTGGCTCACAGGACCAAAACAAGAAAAACAAAAAAACAAACCCCCCCCCTTTTTTTTGTTTTAGACAGAGTCTCACTGTGTGGTTCTCCTGATGTGGCTGGCCTTGAACTCACTGTGTAGTCTAGACTGGCCTCAAACTCACACGATCCTCAGCTTCCTGAGTGCCAGGATTTCAGGCATGTGCCACCATGACCAGTTTAAGAAATACATTCTTCAAAGTTCAGGAGGAATAAGAACTAGGCTGAGAATGGTTGTGTGAAGCCTTCTCTCTTGTGGAACATCCTACATGTGCTTGAACTGAGTGAATAGAATTTCTCTTACTAAGGTAGCCCTAGAAAAATTGAGTGGAAGCAAATCCTCCTTAGAAGACTTGTGGGCCTTTACTCTCTTGGTGAATCCTATGGTGGCCTCAAAGTTTAAACCTCTTACTCGAGGGTGACATTCTGAAAACGCTGACTATGTCACAGCTTTGTCTACCTTGGTGTACTCCTGTAAATCTGTAGTCTGTCTGGGAAAAGAAGGTCAGTAGTAAAGAACAGAAGTGCTATGTATCTCGGCTGGAATGGGGGGTGGAGAAGAGACGGGAATGAGTATATCGTCGCGGGATGGTTTTCATTTTGAAGTTTGAAATGGTGGCATTTTACGGTTTGGCTCATTGCGCCCTTGAATTAATCTTTTTCTTTTTGAGGAGTAAAAGAATATGGTTTCACTCACTTCCTTTTTGTTAGCCATTGATAGATCATTATTTTGTGATTTGACTTAGATGAAAGCCAGTGACATAAGGCAAAATTAGGCTCCATAGTTATTACGGCTTTGATCACTCTTCCTTGATAATCTTTGTTCTTCCTTTTGATAGAAAGGAAAGGACTTTGGGTTTTTCCCCAGAGATGCAGTCCAGATTGAAGAGGTGTTCATATCTGAAGAAGTTCAAATATCAACTAAAGTGAGTAAAATCATCCTCAGCTCTTAATTGAATTTAAAATTTCTTGGCTAAAAGAGTTTTCAAGAAGTGTCCGTTGTTTACTGTCTCATAGAGTTAATGCATAAAATAGTTGGTCTGAGAACTTACTCTAGGAATAATTTGAGCATGTAAATAGAACGAGGGAAGACAAAACTGATGACAGTTAAATATTTTACTTTCTGGACGATGAACAGACAGGCAATAGAATGTAGTAATTAAATGCATAAATTCTAGAGATGCACTGAGTTTAAAGCCCGACTGATCCTCCAAATTCTCCATCTGTGCAATGGGAGTGATGAGTATAATCCAGCTACCTCAAATTCACTGAGGAATAAATGAGTTATTTAAAGAATGTAGAAGAGCACTTAGACATTACTCACTACTACTAACATCCTACTAGACCAAAGTTTGTTTTCTACCACACTCTCAAGGCTTCCACCACCTCTTTTGGCTTTGGAATTTTTTGATTTATTTTGTTTTGCTTTTTTTTTTTTTCCTCTGAGACATGGTCTCACTATGTAGTCCAGGGTGGCACTGAACTCACTTTATAGAGCAGGATGGCTTCAACCTCACAGCAATCTTCCTGCCTCAGCCTTCTGAGTACTGGGATTATAGCCATGAGCCATCATCCTCAGCATGGTGTTGAAAGTTTTTTTTGGTGCTGGGCCTCAGACTCAGGGCCTTGTGCTTGTTAGGCCAAGTACTCTAATATTTGAGCTCCATTCCCAACTTCTGGTGCTGGAATTTTTAATGAGCTTATTAATGTTGGGCTTGATGATAAGAAAGAAAATCAGCAAATGACTTTTTAGTATATGACCTTGATTAGCCCATTTAATTCAGATCCCAGGTTAAAGTCAGTATGGAGTGAGTCTGTCTGGTTAAACAAGCCGACTATGGCCTGGCTCTTGATCCTAATGCAAACTCCAGGATTAACTGTCCATTTACTCTATAATGATTGGTCCTATCCATTCTATCTCTGTAAGTATCTGGGATATTTTGTCTTTGCTTCATTTCTGCTCTCACAGTACCCATAAATCCAAGGCAGCGCCATTTTCTGGTTGGAGTCATGTAATAGCCTTCTGTTTTCCTTGCCTCTCCTTTTTGTCTTCTTCTGATCCATTCTCTAATCAGTAAAAGATCTTATAGAAATAAAAACAAAAAAATCAGATCCTGCATTTCTTGGGTTCAAGTCCTTTCAGGGCTTTTCACTGGACCAGGTAATGCCCAGACGCCTTACCTCTGCCTCTCTCCTCACTGACCCTGCTCCTGGCCAGACCGGCCTTTGAACAGGCTATGTTCCTGGCCGGGTCTTCCTGGCTGTGTTCTTTCCCAGCCCAGGGAACCAGACAGGCTTTTTCCCCCTGCTTCAAATTCTTTCCTCAAATTCTTCACTTGGCTACTTCTTTCTTATCCTTTAGATCACAGTTTAAACGTCAGTGTCTCAGAGAGGCCTTCCATGATGATTCAGACGGAATTGCTACTGCTTAATTGTGGTTTCCTGTTTATTTCTCCCATGGCACTAACTGCAATTTATAATTACTTTTTTCTAATGTTTACTGTAGAATCCTAACACCTAGCAGAGTGCCACGCATATAGTAAACATACAGTTACCCACATTTTTTTTTGTTTTCTTTTCTCTCTCTCTTTCTTTTTCCTTTTGAGAAGGGCCTCTTTGTGTTACCAAGCTGGCCTTGAATGCTCTATCCTCCTCCTTTACCCTGCTGAGTAACTGAAGAACTGGGATTACGAGCACACGGCACTACAGCCAGTTCACCCTAGAGTCTTAGGTCTAATTCCTGGGAAACAGGTACTGAGATAAATCGTTGAATCCAAGAAGTTTTTTGAGGAGTACTCTTGGGCATAGTGCCTATGGAGGAACAAAAGGAAATACAGTAACAGAGAAGTTGACATGGCATACAGTTGAAATAAATGTTGTTAACATTTCCACAAGGAAATTTGAAGCTGCAGTGGTCCTTTGGAGTTATCCTGAATAGGGGTAGGAGGGTTAGACCAGCTACCCTTGACTTATGGGGGTAGAAGTAGGGTTGTCTAGGGCAGTGTAGCTTTGAGCTGGGCAGGGGTAATGTTTACTAGGGACAGTTACCTTTTTTTTTGAGACAAAAAGTTTTGCTATGTAGTTCAGGCTGGGCTTGAACTGACTATGTAGGCCAGCCTGGCTGGGAACTTGTGATACTCCTCCTGCCTTGGCTTTCTGAATGCTGGCATTACAGGCATGCGCCATCATGCCCAGTTCAACAGTTACTATTCTTTTTTTCTTTTTTGGGGGTGCTGAGGATTGAACTTGGGGCCTTGTGCTTGCTAGGCAAGCACTCTACCAGTGAGCTAAGTCCCCAACTCCTCAACAGTTATTACCCTAAGCACTTGACTCATTTGTTACTTAACAGTACTCCTACAAGGGACGGACTGTCATCACCCCACCTTACAGATGTGAAGAAAGAGGCAGCGAAAAGTCATATGAATCGTCCAAGGTCACACAGCTACTAGATAGAAGGGTTAGGAGTTAAACTCAGGTTTGACCTTAGTGTCTGTTGTTTTCTTTTTCTTTTTTTTCCAGACAGGCTTTTGCTATGTAGTACAGGCTGGCCTTGAACTTGCAACAATCTTCTTGCCTCATCTCCTGAGTGTGGGGTTAAAGGTGTATGCCACCTCACCTGGTTTAGTGTCTGTTCTTAATTATCCACTATACTGTGGTGACAAAACTATATTATAATATATAAAATATAAGTACATCGCATATTTTTAAATATATAAAATGCTTTATAAAATTGTAATTCTGAAGTTTATTCTCTAAAAATCTCAACTTTATTCTCATTTTATACTAGTAATAGCCAAAGAAGAACACATATTGCTATTTCTAAATTTTAGATTTTTAGAAGTGGCTTCTTAATTGTTTCTTGAGGATTTTATTGTTCTGTGAGATGAGCAAAATAGATTCCAAAGTCCATTGGCTATAGGCAGTAGCTAAGAAGTCTAAATGTTTCAGTGTGATTTTTAACCAAATTTTCACACTTCAGCACCTCTGATCTATTCATACTGTGAACCATACATGGTGAACTCGACTAGACCACTGTCTTAGTCTGTTTTGTGTTGCTTTATCAGAACACTAGAGACTGGGAAATTTAAAGAACAAAAACATTTATTTCCTACAGTTCTAAAAGCTGGGAAGTCCCACATCAAGGCATCTGACAGGTGCTTTCTTGTATCATTCCAGGGTGGAAGATGGGAGGGCAGGAGAGGGTGAGAGAATGAAGGGCGGGGCCGAGCTTCTCTTTCTACAGGAAGCAACTATGGGATAATGTGCCCACCCCACAATAACTTCATCAGTCCTTTTGCTCTGACCTCATGGCCTCGTAACTTCTCCTTGGATCCCACCTCCTAATGCTGTTGTGCTGAGGAGTGTTTCTAATGCATGCCTTTTGGAGAATACATTCAAACCACAGCACCCTCCCCCTAATCACCACACAGATGCCTGTGTGCAGGGACACTTAAGAGGTGCACGATTTTGTGAGTTGGGTTGCCCTTTCATCAGAACTTGCTGGCAAAATATACATAAAGTACTGATTCTCTCTACTTGTCAACTGTTTAATAACAAATAAATCAAAATATAAAAGGATTTTCATTGGGGTTTATATCATTAGCCCGAGAAGTAAGTTGTGATACAGATGTTTGACATTAGGAGATCTGACTTTAGTTTTTTTGTTCTACTATCAAACTTACTGTGTGTTCTTGGGAAAATCATAGTTATCCCTTTTAAATTGTTTAGGGAGAAACGAAGAGCTTTAGTACATTTATACCAACCATGATTTTTTTTTTTCTCTTAGGAATCTGATTTTCTTTGTCTTCTTGGAGTAAGCTACATGTTTGAAAATGAAGATAATGAGTTAAACAATGATAATAGTGAAAATATATATCCATATGAAGAAGATAGAGACCAAAAATATAGTGTATATGAAAGTGATTTCCAGATAGAACCTGAATTTTATGCAACTCCTGCAAGTACTTTGTTTGAAGACCAGTATCCAGCATCAGAGGCTTCTGAGGGTATCCGAGGTGCCAGCGAATCAAATGACTGGGAAGAAGCAGAAGCTAGCAGCGTAGAACAGGATAGTAGCCCAGAAGTGGATTATGTCTTGCCACCCTCAACTGTGCTGGAAGTACAAGGACGATTTGGGGTAGGGACAGAAGAAGCTAAAGAGAAGGCTATTGAATCTGTTACTGAACGTGTACAAGAAAGCTCATTTCGAAGTAGAAAAATAGCAGTGGAAGATGAGAATGACCTAGAGGAATTAAGTAATGGTGAGCCCCAAACAGAACATAAGTGCAAACCTGAATCAGTTCCAGGGGAACAGCCTGAAGGAGCCCCAGACTCAGAGCACATTCTCAAGCCTCAAGCCACTGGCTGGTTTGGTAGCGGATTTACAAGTTTTTTAGGTTTTGGAGAGGAGGATGCAGAGCTTGAATTATTATCTGAAGAAAGCAGTCTACCACTACAAGATCTTCGCAATTCCATATCATCTGATGAGGAAGCCACAGTTCCATGTACAGAAATGTTAACAGAAAAAGAAGACACAATTATTAATGATAGCTCAATTCGCAAGCCAAGTTGGTTTGATTTTGGTTTTGGTATGCTAAGCTTTGCATATGCCAGTGAGGATAAAATTACATCAAATGATGGAAAAAATGAAGAAGACAGTGGGGTAAATAAACACAAACATCCTCATGCAAGTGAATTTGACCCTGATAAGGAACAGGAAATAAAAATGATAAAAACTGTAGAAACAGAAGATCAAATAGAAAAGGAAAAAGTCTTTGAGAAAATAGATGATTCTGATACCATACCATATTTGAAAAAATTCTTGTACAATTTTGATAACCCTTGGAGCTTTGAGAATATTCCAAAGGAAACAGAATTGCCATTTCCCAAACAGATACTGGATCAAAATAATATAGTTGAAGATGATGAAACAGAAGAATTTTCAGCTGAAAATTATCCCACAGAAAATGTGAAAGATCTTGTGATGTTGGAAAGCAAATATGGTCAGTCAGGTTGGTACAAAAATATTTATAATTTATTTGTCAACATAATTTATTTTTATAGTACAAATTAGATGAAGAAGTCCATGAATTCATGCTTTTCAAAATAGTCAATAATCAGCAGCCATCATCCTTTTATCAGTTTCTGATTTACTCAGGAACTTAGACTGTAATATGATAAAATCCCAAGGGAAAAAGAATAATTGGAGATGTTTTGATGGTCTAAGAAGATCTTATGGTATTTTACAATAACTTTTTTTTATCAAAGTATTATATGTAAATAGGTTTAAAATTTTAAATAGTGCTAAGAATTTTTTAAAACAAAAGCAATTTCTGTTCCTTCTGTCATCTTTACTCCCACATCTGTCCCAGAGACAATAATTTGTTTTATTTATTTATTTATTTTTGGAGTGCTGGGGATCGAACTCAGGGCCTTGTGCTTTCTAGTAGTCTTTTGGTGAAAATTTTGAGTCTTCTATGTAAAGGATCTTGTTCTCTGCAAATAATGATAATTGACTTCTTCATTTCCTACATAGTTCCCTTTTATTTCTTACTTTTACCTTATTGCTCAGGCTAATGTTTTGAGTATTATGTTGATCAGGAGTGGTGAGAGTGGACATCTTTGTCTTGTTTCTGATTTTAGAGGGAAAGTGTTCAGCATTTCTCCATTGAAGGTAATGTTGGCAGAAGGTTTGTCATAAATGGCTTTTATCAGATTAAGGTCTTTCTTTACCTATTTTCTTCAGGGTTTTTTTTTTTATCATGAATAGATATTGGATTTTGTCAAAGGCTTTTTCTACATCTATTAAGATGCCCATCTGATTTTTGTCCTTGCTTCTTGTGTATGTGATGTATCACATTTATTGATTTGCGTATGTTGAACCATCCTTGCATCCCTTGGATGAAGCCTACCTGGTCATGATGTGTGACCGTCTTGATGATCTGCTGCATTCTCCTTGCCAGCACCTTGTTGAGGCTTTCTGCAGCTATGTTCATTAAGGAGATTGGCCTTTTGTGCTCTACTTTTGGCTGGATCCCTCTTTAGTTTTGGAATCAGGGTAATTCTGGCTTCCAGGAATGACTTTTGTTTTGTTTTGTTTTGGGACAGGATCTTTGTAGTTCAGCCTGGCCTGGAACTCACTATGTATTCCAGGCTGCCTCGAATTTGTAGCAGTCCTCTGTGTCATCCTCCCAAGTGCTGGGATGACAGGTGTGTGCCACCATGCTCACTACAGCAAGTACTTTTAAAAAGACACTTCTCTATTTATTTGCAGATTTGGTCTCTACAACACAGTTATCCATGAGAATTCATGAAGCAGTACCTTTCAAAACCTCCTCTTCTAAAAATAATGATGAAAAATCAGAATCTCCAGTAGACTCTGAAAAGCCTGCTCAGTTGCAAACAGACAGATCTGTGGAAAACATCCTTCTAGACAGTCAGATGGCTTCCACTGATAATGCTTTGTCTTCTCACAGTCACATCCCTCAAAAAGGTAAGAAACAGGTTGTTCTCTAATTCATCACTTAAAGAAGAAATTAGATTCAGAGGTTACATATCAAATGTTAACATACTTTTATTTATAAATCAACAGAAGATGCTTCCAAGTTTCACATTCTGAAATATTTATTTCAAATTGATATTTATGATGTCATGAACTCTACATTTTCACCAGTTGTACTTCTTATGGAATGGGTAAGTTGGCCTTTTAAATCTTTTGCAATAATTTTTAAAAATTGATTTTAGTAAGTATAGGAGTATTTTCAAAATATGTTTGAATGAACCTTCCCTCTGTACCTTTCACAGTGTTTATTTTTTAATTTTTATTTATTTATTTTTTTGTGGTGCCAGGGATCGAACTCAGGCCCTTGTGCTTGCAAGGCAAGCACTCTAATCACTGAGCTAAATCCCCAGCCCCCATAGTGTTTATTTTTCCATGAACTTTTCATGTAATATTTCATTGCACATTAATGTTTTGTTGCGTGGATGTTAAGATTTTAAAAATTCTTTCCTTAAGATCTTAAGTAATTTTCTTCTTTTTCTTTCAAATTAGGGAGAATTATACTAAATGAATTAATTTAAGAATAATATGAACTGGGGCTGGGGATTTAGCTCAGTGGTTAGAGTGCTCACCTCGCAAGTACAAGGCCCTGAGTTCGAGCCTCAGTACCAAAAACAAAAAAAGAATAATATGAACTAGAGTCCTAAGGAAATTATTAGTATCCAAATGATAGCTGTTACCTCAAAGTATAATGTGAGGGTATAAAAGCAACTAATCAAAATTTAACCAAGCCATAACTAAAATTTCAAATTCTGTTCACCTTTTCATTTTTTTGGCAATTTCTAAAGCACTCACTAATTACTTTAACCTATTACATTACATGTTAGTATAACATTTTTATTAGTGTATATTAGTAATACAAAATAGTGAGTTTCATTTTGAGAAAGTAGTTCATACACACAACATACATTGATAATTTTCAATTCCATTACTCTCCACTGTTTCACTTATTATAAAACTTATTGAGGGGGTGGGGATTTAGCTCAGTGGTAGAGCACTTGCCTAGTAAGCACAAGGCTCTCAGTTCGATCCCCAGCACGCTCTCCCAAACTTACTGAGATATAGTATTGCAAAAGGACCCAGCCATTGTACTCAGCACACAGGAGAAGTTTTACACATTTTGTTTTTTTTCTCATCTACTGGTACTATAACAATAATAGAGGAAGCATTTTTATCTTCTTCTTTTTTTTTTTTTTTGTAGTACTAGGTATTGAATTCAGGGCCTTTGCACTGGGCTATGTGCTCAATTGTTATTCTTTTTTTTTTTCTTATTCCAGTGATCTATTAAAATAGAGGTCTGGGGCAGGGAACTCAGTGCAGGGACTCTAGGTTTGGCCCGAGTACTACAGAGACAAAACTCGAGACCCAGCAGACCAAGAACCGGCTGGAGCTAAGGGTGGAGTCCAGAGATCCAGGCAGAGCTGCTGTGGGCTCAGGGCCAGGTGGGTGTAGGATGCCTTCCCCACACAGCATCAGTCGTTAATTGTATTTCAGATTTCAAGACAGGGTCTTGCTAAGTCCTGAAGTTGCCCAGGCTGGGCTTGATCTTTTGATCCTATGGCCTCAGCCTTCGGAGTTGGAATTACAGGTGTGCAGCACCAAATCCAGCAGAGGACATCGTTAAGAAAAGCGATATTATAATACAGTGTTGTAACAGTCTAGGATGGAACTGAAATGGGAGGAGCTTCCGGGTAGATTGATTGGAAGTGGTAGGTAGAGAGAGTGGAGTGAGTTGTCCAGAAGAGTTTCTGGAAGAGACCATATTTGAGTTGATCTTGAAGGAAGCATAGAGTTAGCCAAAGGAAGAAAGGATGAGTGTGCTCAGTTGAAGAAGCACACTTTTTTGGGGGGTGCTGGGTAACGAACTCAGGGCCTTCCTTGTGCTTGCTAGGCAAGTGCTCTGCCACTTGAACTAAATCCGCAACCCCTGTAAGAGCATTTTTACACTTGATTTTAGCCAAAAGGCCGAGAAGCGATTGGAAAAGCATTTTTGAAAGTACAGAAGTGGGAGAGAACTTGGCATCTTGGGAGAAGTTAAGCACTTCCGTCAGAGTTTAGGATGAGACTGAAGATGTATACAGATCAAATAAAGAACAGTTTTGCTGTAAATAGGGAAGGGAATAGAGGGGAGGGCCGGGGAAGAGCGGGGAGAACCAAGATACAACATGTACAGGTACAAAATAAATGTGATGAATGTAACCATTATATGTACATTGTACCAATACATGTTCTTGGTTAAAAAAAAAAAAAGAACAGTTTTGTGCCAAG
The DNA here is from genome assembly GCA_004026905.1 of Hystrix cristata. Taxonomy (NCBI): domain Eukaryota; kingdom Metazoa; phylum Chordata; class Mammalia; order Rodentia; family Hystricidae; genus Hystrix; species Hystrix cristata. The sequence continues at coordinate 15,868 of PVJO010003020.1, forward strand.
ACCCTGTCTCAAAATAAAATTTACAAAAAGGGACTAGGGATAGAGTTCAGTGGCAGAACGCTTTCCTAGCATGCACAGGGGCTGGGTTCATCTTCTAGCACTGGGGGAGAAAACTGGTATAGAGCTATAACGTGCAAAGCTTTTTTTCTCTTGCACTACTGGGGACTGAACCCAGGCCCTCTGGCTTGCTAGACAAGTGCTGTAGAACTGAGATACATCCACTGCTTTTTTAAAGTTTTTATCTTGTAATAAGGTCTTGCTAAGTTGCTCAGACTGGCTTCAAACTTGCCATCTTCCTGCCTCCTGCCTCAGCCTCTTTTTTTTTTTTTCTGGTGTCATTTTTCTTTTTAATCTTATTTTAGTGGTACATTTTAGATATAATGATAACATTCATCATAGGGAATTTGTACCTATACTTGATATATCTTGCTGCTGCTTTTTTTTCTCAGCCTCTTGAACAGCTAGGATTACAGAGGTACAGCACAATGCCGGTCTCGTTTGAAATTCTTCAGACATAAAAATATTGACTTTTCAATTTATGTTAATTGTCTTGTGATCTTGGAAAGGCACTTACTCTCTACAGAAGGAGTCTCAGTTTTAAAACTTTTAATTTTTTTTGGCAGGGGGTGCTAGGGACCAAACTCAGGGCCTTGAGCTTCCTAGGCAAGCACTGTACCACTTGAGCTAAATCTCCAGCCCCTTAAAACTTTAATATCAGAAGTGGAAACTATGTCACAGGTTGCTGGTCAAAACTGGCTTGTGGATCATTTAAGGAAATTATTATTAATAAGTTGTCAACGTTTGAAAGGTGAAATCAGCTGGGTGTGGTGGCACACACCGGTAATCCCAGTACTTAGGAGGCTGAGGCAGGAGGATTGCCTTGAGTTCGAGGCTAGCCTAGGCTATGTAGTGAGCTCGCAGTGACTATGTGAGACCTTGCCTCAAAAAACTGAATTACATAGTGAGACCCTGCCTCAAAAAACAAACAAACAAAAAAAGGTGAAATCATTTAGAAATCTAAATTTATAGATTCTCTTGAAAAAGTAGAAGACTGTAATATAAAGTCTCCCATTCTTATATGGTGACAAGAAGTTCAAAGTGAATAGTGCTTAAATGGTAGACATGTACTTCTCAATTCCCTACATATACTTCAGCTGCTTAACCTCTCCAGGGCTTTAAATCCAAAATGTTTGGACTAAATGTTCTGCAGAGTTCCTAACACATCAATAATTCTAACAATCTGAGTGCATCTATTAAGTACCATAATATAGACTTGAGTGGCTTCAGGAAGTAGAAAATTTGAGCAATTTTCCAGTTAAGCTTAAGTAAAAGGGTTTCCTTTTCTGCTCCTCCTTCTCCTCTCCTTCTTCCTCCTCCTCTTTCTTCTTCTTCTTTTTTTTTTTTTTTGGAGACAGGGTCTCTCTCTGTAGTTCAGGCTGGCCTTGAATTCACTATGTAACCCAGGCTGGCCTCAAACTCTCTGCCATTCTCCTGCCTCAGCGTCCTGATTGCTGGGATTACAGGCATGTGCCATCACATCCGGCTACTTTCCTTCTCTTCTTGCCTAAATATTTCAGGTAATTGTTTCAATGTACTGGTAACTTCAATTTACTGGAAATTTTGTACAGAACACATTTTAGTTGTATTGTTCAAGTAATAGCAGTCAGCTACTTTTTATCTATTTTACAACTGAGGAACCTGTTCTAACATTTATATACCCTTTCATAGAATGCTTCGTTTACTGGTGGAATAAATAATGGAAATTGCCTCGTTCTTGATCAACAGGTAGCTCCTGATTTAGTATGTTCTGAGAATAACTCCTACATTACTAATACAGAGAATGACAATGTGGCTTAACAACTTTGATTTTTTTCCAGAGGCCTAGATACTATGGCCTGTGACACTGTCTGTTTAATTAAGTAGGAGTAACCGGTACTTACAGCTTTGCCACAGGGCCCTTTATGGGGAAGTCAGTTTGTAGGTTGCGGACACAGTTACCTGGTTAGCAGGTTTCCAATGTTCTAGCATGTTTTCTCTTAGTTTTCCGAATACTAATGGCATTTGTTGGCTCTTTTAAAGCAAATCCTGTAAGACAGTAAAATCCAATGGGAACAATCTATCTTTTGCATGGTAGAAATCATGTACTCCATATGAACAGACGGTAAAATAAAACATTCAATTTAGTTTTTTTTTTTCCGCAAGTTTAGGATTTTTCTTTTCAATTGTGGATTTTAAGGGTACAGCGATATGTATGATATTTGAGAAAATACATGTGCACATGTAGTAAGGTGGGAGGGCCATGAAATTGGACTATAGGTTGGTAGTCACGGCTCCACCTGTAGCACCCCTTTACCACACAAGTGTCAAAACAGGATCACAGTGGTGTGGAAATAGAAGAGTGCAGGATATGCTAGAACCTGAAATCTTTCTCAAGGGTCTAAGGTGCTTAGTAGAACTTCATTTATGTCTTTGGATATTTTAACATGAGCTTCTTAAGAAATGGAATTGAAAGATCTGAAGGAAGAGGTGAGTTATGACTATTAAGTGTCACATATGAAGACATTACGCTTGGAATTTTGCACTGAATTTGTTAAACTTTATTGTGTTTTTGTTGCGAGGCAACTTAGATTTTTATTCTTCTTAAACTTCTTGTGTTTGTTTCTGATCTGTTTTTACTATTTGGAATAGTAATCGAAAATTGGAAAGAGGCACAGACTAACTTAGGAAGGGCAAAGGGATTTTTTTTACAAGTCCTAAGAGCTGAATATAATTCTGGAGACCTCTGAAAATGTTCAGACTGATTGAAAAATTGTTATTAAGTAATATGCTTCACTGAGGCATACATTGGTCTTAAATTCTTTGAAATTCTAAAGGTAAAATCTTGATTATGTTTGTGTTCTGACTTTAATAAGCTATTCACATAACCTAAATTCAGTGCACAGTGACACTTATGAAGGTGTAACTTACCTGAAAAATGGAGAAGGATTAAGTTATCTCTGCTACTCTCCCCTACTGGCAGTTCCTGAAACTCCTTAGGCTGATGTGGCAAAGATGAGAGCTAGTAGCCTGAGTCCTGCAAAACTAGGCCACATTTTGCTCCTGAAATCTTCTTCCTGCGAAGTCGGGTGTTTCTGATGTTTTTATACCATAAAGACTGTGTTGCTACAAGAGCGTATATAGGGACAGTTCCTCAGGATTCACGATTTTGTTCGACTATTGGGTGACTGGTTCAGGAAAAAGCATTTTCTCCTTTTTGAGTTGTTTCACTTAATACTGAGTTAGAAGGCAGAATGTAACGAGAAGGATTAAGCTGAGAAGGAAGTTGTACAGAGGTGGGTTATCTTTTACACCTGTGTCATCTAAAATTATTTTCTACACTATTCAGCCTAAAACAAAACAAAGTCTTAAATTTCAGGGGCAAGTTGCTATTTTTAGCTGCCTTTCTCCGAGGGAAACGGCGCGCGCCGGGCCGGGGCCGGGGCGGCTCCGCGCGGCCCTCGGCGGGCTGCGGCGCGGGTGAGGATGGCCCGAGCAGCCCGCAGCCGCCACGCGAGCCCGCCTGTCCGAAGTCCAAAGTCCGGACTCGGTCGGCCGGGTTCCTGGGTCGGCGGGGTCCCCCGGGGTACGACCCGCCAGGGCTCGTGTGCGGTACACCCGGCAGGCTCCGGCGGAGCGGGGAGGAGGGCGCTGGGGGCCGGGCCCAGCGCTGGCCTTCGGGGAGTGCGCCCCGCACGGCGGGGCCGAGCTGCAGGGCGGACCCGGCGGCGTCTCAAGCCCCGGACTGGCGGGGCGCGCGGCCTCGGCCGGGAGCGCCGGCCCCTTTAAGAGAGAGGAGTAGGACACGTCGCGCGAGGGGGGCGGGGAAGTTTCCTGGGTCCGCACCGCCCCGCCTCCCCGCGGCCGGAACCAAAGCGCGCGCGCGGGGGTGGCGTGCGGTGTGTGGAGGGGCGCGTGGCCGGCTGGCGGGGCGGGCGCGCACCTGGCCGCCCGGATGTGAGGCGTAGCGGGCGAAGGGGCTGAGGCTCCCCGGCGGGCCCCGGCGGCGCACGAGGGCCGCGGCGCCAGTCTGCGCACCCCCGCCGCCGGCCCGCGGTGGTCGGCTCCGCCGCCCGGTGAGGCTCGGTTCCGGACTGAACGTTGGGCGTCCTCGGCCGCCGGTTGTGGCCCGGCCAGGCCGAGGCTGCGGCGGCGACGGCCGGAGCAGCCTCGAGCCATGGAGGCGCCAGGGGCCGCCCTTCGGCCGTACTGGGGGCCGGTCCTGGCGGAGCTGCGCCGGGTGAGTCCGCGGTCGGGGGACGTGGCCCGGCGCGGCGGGGTCCGGGGGCCGGGAGCAGCCGATCCTACTGCGGGGTCCTCCGCGGCCCCGGGCTCCGGCCTTGCGAGCGGGGCAGCGGCCAGGTCCGGGTGGTAGAAGGGGACCGGAATTAGGGAGGTGAAGAAGGCACTTGCTATGCCTGACTTTGCAACAGTGTATGTGGTACAGGTTTCCTGTATAAATTCCCAGCACGAATTAGCCTTTCCGTTGTGTTACTTATTTTCAGCCAGATCAGTGACACGTGCTTCCTCCACTCTGCAAACTTGAGGACCGGTCCTCTGAGATGAGCTGTGTATTTAGTGATGAAACTTCTTGTAGTGAAAGACACTAAGCTTGGGCGGGAGTTGGGATTCTTGCACTGCCTTTCTTCTACTAAAGATGCCCTTTCGAGATGCTTTGCCCGAAGTGATTGTCCTTGCGTCTGTCTGTGACTTTAGGTCATGTTGGTGCAGTGTCTAGAGATAGTAAACTCTCAGTGTTCAAAACTTGTTTTTTTTTTTTTTTTTGGGTTCACTTTATAGTCACGTTGCGGATTTTTCTCCTTAAGTGATTAATTGAGATGTTTAGGGACATTTACGTTGCTGTATTCTAAAATGTTGCATTACGTATTTTAAAAGACCATTTAGTATATGTGCTGCCTAAGCGAGCACTAAAAGACCATTTAAATATTGAGGCAGTAATGGTTTTTTTTTAATATGTGAATTAAAAAGTTGCTGCCATTCCAATTCATTCACGCATTAATTGGTAGATTATCTAGTACACACACACACACACACACACACACACACACACACGAATGAAAGGGACAGCTAGCTTTCCTTCATTTGGAGATTCTAAGTAGACTAAGACGCAGTTTTGGTCATTAGCACCATGCTGTCTGTTCAGGGAGAGAAGACAGAAAAATGAGTCCAAAGTAGAAGCTGAGCTGGGAATGGTGGCACACGCCAATAATCTGCCAGTATTCCCAGCATTTGGGAGGCCGAGGCAGGAGGATTGCCGGAGTTCAAGGCCAGCCTGGGCTACATAGTTCAAGGTCAGCCTGCAGTATGAAGTGAGACCCTGTCTCGGAAAACAAAAAAATACAAACCCAGAGTAGAAACTGATGATAGGCATACCGAAGCATACAAAATGAGGAGTGGGAGAGATTACGTTCTCTCGAGTGGTTAGGAAAGTTCTTCCAGGCTGAGCATACAGTTTAAAACAAGGAGGTATGTGCAGGGAAGTAGGAGCTGTTAAGAGTAAAAAGTGGTCTCAGAGCATGATGTGCAACGATGCTTCCTTACTGGAGACAAGTAGGTTCCAAGTGCTACTGCAGGTGCTCGAGAGCCGTTGAAGGCTTTACAGTGGTTAGACTTGGTTGAGATAGCTCTTCCTGATAGCAGCGTGTAAGTTAGGTGTCAGGGAAACAAAACTTAACAGGCCCTAAGGGAGAGATGACAGAGCCACGGGGATAGAGGAAGAGAACCTGAATGGGGAAGTGTTTATGACCTAAGAACTAGGATGCTAGGGCTTTATTGGTTGGTTGGCCAGAGGTGGGCAGGTGGGGTGGGGAGGAGAATGTGAGTCTAGAGTGATTGACTCCCAAGTTTCTGGCTATGTCCAGTTAGTTGTTCACTGAAATGGAGCTTTTAAATTTTTTTTTTAACCAAGAACATGTATTGGTACAATGTATACATAACGATCACATTCATCATGGTTAATTTGTACCTGTAAATAAAATATCTTGGTTCTCCCCACCTTCCTCACCTCTCCCTCCTATTCCCCTACCCTTCCCTATTTACAGCAGGTTTATTTGATTTTTACAGTTTTTCCCCTTTTTCCTTTCTTTTCCCCTTCTTTTCCCCTTCTCCCTTTCTAGTTCTCCTCCCTTTTGACTATTATCTTTCTTTTACCTAATATCTATTATACCTCTTTGTCCTTATTTACACTTATGGTTTCGCATATCAGAGAAACAATTTGCTATGTACTCATGAGTGTCTGATTAATTCACTTACCAGTATGTTCTCAAGGTGCATCCATTTACCTATAAATATCTCTAGTTCGTCCTTTTTTATGGCAGAGTAGTACTCTGAAGTGGAGTTTTAGAAACATTGTAGATGAGATATTAATTTCATATTGCACGTTTCCCTCTGTTCATTAAAAACGATAATCTGTACTTGGTTTTTATGACTGCCAGAGGAGAGAGACATGGATAGGGTCTGTCAGATTTTGCAGAATTTTCTCTTTTCTGAGGAATATCATTACCTGAGTAATTTTTTGCTAAATGCCACTACTTGTACCACACTGGGATAGGAGCTAGGATGCCACAATATTGCTGATTTTTTTTCTTGTTAGTTTTATAATTATCGTTATTCATATATATCTACATAAAATTCATCCTTTGATATAGTGTTCAGCTTCATATATTCAGTGCAAAATCACAATTCCGGAACATTTCACCACCCCAGGTTGGGGATTTAAGTCAAGGCCCTGAGTTCCATCCCCAGCACCCCCAACCCCCAAAAGCAGCAAGTCACAGAACATTTCACCACCCCTGAACCTCTACCTGTTAGGCTCAGCTGGTCCCTCTTCTGTCTTTGAGAATCGCTGACCCGCCTTCTGTCTCTGAGTGTGTGTTCTAGATGTTTTATGCAAATACAGTCATATACTATGTGGCTTTCTGTGTATGGTTTCTTTAGCTTACGTTTTCAAGGTTCATTTGTATTTAGCATATAACTATTTCATTCCTCTTTATGGCTGAAAAATATTCCATTGCGTATTTATATTATTATGTCAGTTGATGGACAAATTTTAATGATCTGTTAATACTTTTAGTTATTATGAATAATGCTGTTACAAGTTTTTTGTATGCATGTTTTTCATTCTCTTGGGTATTACCTAGAAGTGGAATCTCTGGGGTATATCTACTTTATGTTTAACTTTTTGAGGAACTGCCAAATTGTTTCCATAAAATGTGACAGCATTTTATATCCCTCGCAACAGTTTATAAAGAGTTCCAGTTTTCCATATCCTAACGCTTGTGATTTCCTCATGTTGTTGTTATTTTTTGGATAAAAATGAGATTGATTTTTCTATATTGATTTTGTATCTTGCAACATTGCTAAACTTGTTTATCAGCTTAGTTTTTTTGTTTTTTGTCGGTTCTTTAGAATTTTCTATAAGATACATCATCTTCAAACTGAGATAGTTTTACTTCTTCCTTTCCAATCTAGTTGTTTTTTGTTTCTTTTCTTGCCCAATTGGCCTGCCCAGAATTGTAGTACAATGCCGAATAAATGTGGATGAAGTGGACACCTTTGTTCTGATGGTAGAGGGAAAGCTTTCCTTCTTTCATCTGTGAATTTTTTATTTTTTTAACTTTTAATTTTTAATCTTTTATTATATGTTCTTTTATTAATGAATAGGAAATATTTATTAAATGACTTGTCTTTTTTAAAATTTTATTTTATTTTAATGTTACATTTTAGATGTACATAGTGATAACATTCATCATAGGGGTTGTGTACCTGTACATGATATATCTTTTTTTTTTTTTTTTTTACATGATGTAGCTTGTTGCTTCTTTCACCTGTGAATTTGTTAGCTGTGGGTTTTGCGCAGGTGTACCTGGTCTGGCTGAGCGAGCCCGTTCCCTGTAATCCTGGTTTGTTGCATGTTTGATCATGAAGGGATGCTAGAATTTTTTTTTTTTTTGGAGGGGAGTGCTGGGAATTGAACTTTGGGCCTTGTGCTTGCTAGGCAGGATGCTAGAATTTGTCAAATGCTTCTTCACTGTCTATGGAGGTGATCGTGTGCTTTTTTTTTTTTTTTCTTCAACAGCATGTGACACTGATTTATTTTTGTATGTTAAACCATAACCTTAGCTGGGCATGGTGGTGCACACCTGTAATCCCAGCACTTGGGCAGGAGGATTGCATCATGTTCGAGGCCAGCTGGGGCTACAGAATGATTTCAACACCAGCCTGAACTACATAGAGAGACCCTGTCTCAAAAAAAGGAAACAAAATAGTGTTTTTTTCTGTTGTTGAGTGGTATATTTTGTTGGTATGTTAGGTCTAGTTGGATTATAGTGTTAACATTTGTTATTTTCTTGCTGATCTGCTTTGAATTATTGAAAGTGAAATCTTCAAATCTCCCAACTATTGTTGTCTGTTTTTCCTTTTAATAATTGTATCAGATTTTGTTTTGTGATTTTAGTTGTATCTTGTGGCTCTGGTAGCTAAAATATGTTTATAGTTGTTCTTTTTTGGTTTGGGACAGGGTCTTGCTATGTAGTTCAGGCTGGCCTGGAACTTATCAAGATCCTCCTGCCTCAGCCTCCCAAGTGCTGGGTTTATAGGCATGCACCATCACACCTGACTACAATTGTTACTTCTTAAAGATTGAGGAGATGTTTGTTATTATGTTGTTATGTAATGTCTTCATTTGTTTCTAGTAACAATGTCTTAAAGTCTGTTTTGTCTGATATTAGGATAGCTACTTTGGCTGTCCTTTGCTTATTGTTTGCATAGAATATCTTTTCCATCCTTTTACTTGCAACACTTGTGTATCTTTAAAGCTTGTGTCTTACAGAAAGCATGTAATTGGGTAATTTTTTTTTCCATTTTGCCAATCTTTGTTGTTTAATTGTCATTTTCCAATTTGCTGATTTATAACAATTTGTGTTACTAAAGCCTACTTCAAAAAAATGTTGCTTCTGTACACCTCTATATTTCCCTGTATCTATTATTGTAAAAATTTACATCTTTATACATTATGTGTTCATCAACATATAATTTTTGCTTTATGCAGTTATCTTTTATTTTTTAATTTTTTTTGGTGCTGGGGATCAAACTCAAGGCCTTAGTGCTTGCTAAGCAAGCACTGTAACTACTGAGTTAAGTCCCCAGCTGTTATGCAGTTATCTTTTAAAAAGAAATTATAGGAAGTTTGCAAATATGTATCCCCTGTTCTGTTTTTATTTAGCACATTAGGCAAAGTCTGGTTATTTATAATGCAACTGAAGCAAGACAAACCTGTAAGTAAGGCTAAAAAAGTGAAAAATGCAGAGCCTAAGATACAGACAGATAATTCAACTAACATAATTTGACTTGCTCTTTAGGGTTTGTGGGCTCTGTTGCATTTTAGAACCTGGTGTATTTTTTTTTGTGTGTGTGTTAGGTTCCCTCTCTCCCTTCTTTAAGATCTGGTCCTAAGAAAAGATGACAAGTTGAAATAGTGTTTTACCAGTTTAGAATCAAATAGCGGTTTCCTTTTAGGGGTCTCCTTGCACCCTTATAATCTGGATTGTTGACATTGGGCGTGACTACCTCCTTCCTCACATCAATGAATACCATAGCCATTACCAGGGAGTGTCTCCCTTTCATGTTTGCTTGTTTTGTTTTGAGACCAGTTATTGTTGTGTAGTCCAGGCTGGCCTTGAATTCCCTATGTACCCCAGGCTGGCCTCAAACTCCTGGCAATCCTCCTGCCTCAGTTTCCTAAGTGCTGGGACTACAGGCGTGCACCATCACGCCTGGCCCCCTTTCGGTAGAATTTAGACTGTTTCAGAGGGCCCTCTGTACAGGGCCTCTCCAAGACATCCAACTAGATTTGTTCAATAAGCCAGTGTCGTAAAACTCAGAGTTGGAGTGAAGGATTTGTGTCATGACAGTGGTAATTAAGATGTGAAAATAGCTAAGATGAAAAGGAAAATATGTTTTAAAAAAGTTTCTGAAAAATAATTTGTTTGGAAATATAGAATTAATGAATGGATGGATACCTGAATGAGTATTAATAGCTCTTCCTGTTTTATACATTTTGCTGATCCTTTTCAATCTTGTTCAGACTGAGTTCTAAGTTCTTTTTAGACCAATTCAAAGTAAAGCTCTTTGATCCCTTTTTAAAGAGAGATTTAAAACAAAATGACCTAAGAAAATTAATAAGCATGCTAATTTTTTTTGCATCAAATAGCTTATGAATAATGAATGAACTAGTCCCTTTTTGAAGCTCTTCCATGGTTTATAATTAGTTACAGGAAAAATAATTTTTTAGCTTGACAATATATAAAGGAGAAATTATTTTCAACTGTAATATCTTTAAGGGTTGTACCTTTGCATTATAATCAAATATTCTCAAGACCTGAACATGGACGTTCTGATTTTTCGTTTTTTTGAGACAAGGTCTAGCTGTGTAGTCCAGGTTGGTCTTGAACTTACTATGTAGCCCAGGATGGCCTTGAACTCATGGCAGTCAGCCTCCTGAGTGCTGGGATTACAGGCATGCACCACCATGCCTGGCTGGACATTGTTGTTTCCTTCCTTCCTTCCTTCTTTCCTTTTTCTCTCCCTTCTTTTCTCTCTCCCTTCTTTTCTCTCTCCCTTCTTTTCTCTCTCTCTCTCCTTTTTTTTTTTTTTTTTTTTTTTTGCAATACTGGGGATTGAACCAAGGGCCTTTGCACTGACCAGTACTACTCCCCCTACCTTAAAATTTTGAAACAGGATCTTGCTAAATTGCCCAAGCAGGCCTCCTAATTTGTAATCCTTCTGCTTCCCAAGTGTTGGGATTACAGGCATGTATCACCATACCTAGGTCAGTAATGTGCATTTATGTGTTGAATAAGTTAGCTGAAAATAAGATGCTCAGAGAATATGTAAACTGTGAAGCGAACTTCTTTTCTCCCTTTCTCTTTTATTTGGAATCAGATAGTACTTGGGGCACGGTAACCACAGAATAACTCTTGGGTGAGGTTGGTGAGGAGTAAAAAAGTATTGTATATTGAATTCCTCTTTTTCCTAGAAACAAAAATCAGTATTTTTTATTATCGATTGACTGATGTCACTGAAATAATATAGGGGAAGACAGAGGCAGAGATCAGGGTAAAGAATATTTTTTACAAATATAACAATGTTTATTTGGTACAGGCTTGTGAACTATAGATAGCGACTTGGAAGGGATACATATAGAGACCCGAGTTAAAAAAAAAAGGATTTTGGAGAGGAAAAGAACTATTAAAGGGTTTTTTTCCCCCCTATACAGAAGTGGAAAAGAAAGGGAAGACTTGCTACAGAGGTTTTAGTTTGAAAAAACAAACAAACAAAAAAAAACTGGTTCATACTCAGGTTGTTCTTAAAAGGGTATTTTAAAAAAATGGTATTTTTATTTCTTTTTTTTCTTTTAAAAGAAAAAGAAAGTTATTTTCCACTCCTCCCCCTGCCTTTCTCTTTTATTTGGAATCAGATGGTACTTGGGGCATGGTAACCACAGAATAACTCTCGGTGAGGTTGGTGAGGAGGAGCTGTGACTTGGCCAGGGAGGGGCCGCAGAAGCAGCTGCAAGAGCCTCAAAGCGAGCTGTGCTGAGGGCCACCAGGAGGGAGTAGTGTGGAGGGACCACAGCTAGAGGCTTGTGGCCTTTGAGGGGAAATAATGGAAATAGGCACCTTTATCGAGTACCATCTTGTGTGTTTAAACAGTATTATTCCTATTATAGGTAACAGGTGGGACTCAGAGATATTCACATTCCAAACCCAAATCTCACTCAGTTGTTTTCAAACTTTTTTTTTTCAAAGCTGAAGAAGAAAAAGAAAAAAAAAAGCTGAAGATCCATTTTTCACCCCTTTTAGGAAATCTTAAGTGGAATCCAATATGCTCTTCAGATAAAACCTAAACTGGTTGAAATCAGAGAAAGAGCACCTGAAGTCAGGTCGCTCAGCCTCTTGGGGTTTTTCATTTCTTGTTCTCGTCCTGGAGGGCTCTGAGGCATCTCTGTGGAACTTCAGTGTGACAGCCACCGTGTGTCACTGTGCTGTTGCTGTTCATGGCCTGCCAGTGGTGGTTGAAAGTTGCCAGAAAAAGCTCCTCGGTTGCCTTCTGTTTGGTGTTAGTCTGGCAGCCCATTTCATGGAAAGGTTGTTAGTAGGGTTGCTCCCAGACACTGAACCTGTGTTTCTAATCAACCCTTTGTCAGAAAGGCCTGTTTAGGGATTTAATTTTCTTTGTCTTGAAGGTTGTGGCAGCACTGCCTGAAGATATGAGGCCAGGCCCCAATCCCTGTGGTTTATCATGGGAATTGGTGACAGGGGCAGCTATTATTGGTTTATTCGCTGTTCTCTTATTTTTCTGGAGAAGTTTTCGATCGGTAAGTAACCAGTATACATTAGGAGAATGTTCATTCTGTCTAGGTATTTTTAAAAATTAATTCTGTCTTTAGACTGAACAAGTAATATGGGAAAACACATTCGTTATTTTAAGCAAATGGGTTGTAGTTCTGTGGGTTATTCAGGTTCATGTGTGGCCGCTAGAAACTGAATACTGATTCAGAGGAATTTTTTGTGCACTTCACAGAATTTCTTTGTAGAAGTATTTTATGTTAATACTGTAACCCTACTTTGATTTCTTCTCCCTGCCTCTTCCTGTCCCTGCTTCCCCCTTTTCCCTTTCTCCCCTCTCCCCACTGTCTTCTTTTTTGGGGAGTCTGTTTGTTTTCACAGACATCTGTGTGTGTATCAGCCAGTGCGGAGTCAGAGCACTGTCACTTAGGTGTCGGTGGTCCTCTCTCATTTCATTCTCCTGCCTCCCTGTGTGAGAGGTAGCCCTGTTCTGGATCCTGTGTTGGTTATTCACTTGCCTTTAAGAAATTATATTTGGGGCCTAACATATCCTCTGAAAGTATAGTTTATAATTTTACTTGGCATCATGACATATGTTATGTTTTGAGCTTTTTTTACTCATTGTATGTTAAGACTCATTCATATTTTATTTTTGTGATGCTTGAGATCCAACTTAAGAGCTACATACTAGACAAGAACTCTGCTGCTGAGCTATACCCCAACCCCTCATCCATATTCTAAAATGAGGTTATAATTTTTCCATTTTTTAGCTCTGGAATACTGTATTACAAGAAAATACTGTAGTTTATAGATTTTACAGTCTTGGACATTTGGATTGTTTTTAGACTTTTTCTGCTACAGACAATATTATTATGTACGTTCTTAATTCACATCTTCTGTTGTGTATTTGTAAGTTTCTCTTGGGGATATACCTACCTGTGAGATTACTAGGTTATGGGGCATGTGAAGGTTCTGCTTTTAAAAGTCACTGTCAAATTCTTTTCCAACTTGTCTGTATTGATTTACACTCCTACCAGCAGTGTGCAAGAGATTCTAGAGATCTATTTGATCTAGATCCTTTCTTGTTGAAATTCTTGATTTTCTTTTTTTGTCATTTGATGGGTATAAAATGGTATCTTATGGCCTTGATTTGAATTCTTTGGATGAAATCTTTCCAGTAAATTTGTTAGTCATATGTATTTGTTCTTCTTAGAAAACTTTGTTGTTTGACAGTTTTTCTTTTGAGTGGATTGTTGTTTTCTTATTTGTAGCAATTATATAATTGATGCTGTTTGTTGAGTGTGTCGTGTCATTGTACCTATCACAGTATGAAATGTCTTCTCATTTTCTTTGTCTTTTTTAATGATGAACAGAATTCTCAGTTTTTTGTTTTTTTTTTTGTGGTGCCGGGGATCGAACTCAGGGCCTTGTGCTTGCAAGGCAAGCACTCTAATCACTGAGCTAAATCCCCAGCCCCTGAATTCTCAGTTTTGAAGTTTTTCTTTTGCCACTGAAATCCTTGATCCATGTCAATTATTTTGTCTGGTATAGAATAGGGATTCAGTATAATTTTTCCCTCAAGGAGTGAATATTTTTTTCCCTAGTCTCTATTATCTACGATGCCGCTGATCAGAGTTTCATATATATGCGGGTCTTCTCTGTACTTTTTTTTTTTTTCCTCCGCGGTACTGGGGATCAAACTCAGGGCCTTGTGCTTTCTAAGGCAAGCACTCTGACCACTGAGCTAAATTTCTAACCCCTCTTTTCTGTACTTTTATTTCATTGATTATTGTTGAAAGCAGATACATATGTATCATTTCTATTTCTTTCCATTACATCAAGCTTGCTAATTTACTCATTATATTGTTCATATATTTTTATATATTCTTACTCTCCATATATCAAAAATGAAGGGAAATGGCTGGGTTCTACTGTCATGATGGATTTATCATATTCTATTTTTTTGTCTTATGTACCTGAGCCCCCAAACCGATGCTTTTACGATAGATTTATCCCTCTTCATTATTTGAGAGAAAATTTAGAGAAGGAAAGGTTTGTTTTATGGCTTCTTTAGAGTCAGTTCAGATCTATAGCTTTATGGCAATATTTCTCAGACTGCTTTATTTTGGTTATTAAAAGGTACGATAATAGGGGCTTCTTGAAATAGTTTGTTTTAGGACCAGATATGTTTAGGAAACTGGGTTGAATGAAATTAAACATGTATCTTTACACTAAAGTTATTTCAGAACCTTTAATATGGTCACGTACAATGTGAATCTTCAGTAGGGAAGTAGTATTTTTCTCACTGGAAATAGAACCCTTTTGGCTGACTCGTATACATAGTAAGGAAGTAAGAAATCTGTTATTTTTAAATTGGGAGTAGAAGTTAAATAAATTAGATTTATTTGAATGTATTTGTTTTAATGTAATTTTTGTTAAAAATGTGTTTCAGGTTAGAAGCCGGTGTTATGTGGGTAAGCTGATTTTTTTCTATTTTATTTTGTGTATATTTTAAAACTTGTAATTTATTTATGATATATGTGGTATATGTACTGTTCTTTCAGGGAGAGAAAGACAGCTTGCTCTAAAGCTTTCTGAACTAATTGAAGAAAAATGTAAACTACTTGAAAAAGTTAGCCTTCTTCAAAAAGAGGTAAGAAGACATTGTTAAAAATAACATTCATATTAGAGTTAGGGATCTTTGTGTTTCTCATTATTGTTACTTCTGTGTAAATTTGTTATAAATGGCTTTGTTTGCAGATTCTATCTCAACTTCAGTGCTCTGTCCTCAACTTCAGTGCTTACTTCAGTGCTTAACTGATCATTAACATAGTCATTGTGATAGGGGTATGGCGTTTCTCGTTGTGGTTTCTCACTGTGGTTTGTGTTACCCTGACTAATGAGATCTAGCAACTTTCTGTATATTTATTGCCCATTTGCCTTTTTAAGTTATTTTCATATTTTCGAGGGTATAATTATCTGTCTTTTTCCTTTTTATTATGTAGGATTTTTTCTGTTTCTAGTCTAAAGAAATTTTTGCCTCTCCAGTACAGTGATGCATGTCTATAATCCCAGCTACTTTGCTACTTTGAAAGATTGAAAATTCAATGCTAGTCTAGGCAATGTAATAAGAGCCTGTCTCAAAAAAAAAAAAAAAAGAAAGGAAGGAAAAAACCTGGCTGGGTGTGGTTGCGCATGCTTGTAATCCTAGCATTTAGGAGGCTAGGAGGATTGTTGTGAGTTCAAGGATAACCTGGGATACATAGTGAGTTCAAGGCCAGGCTGAACTACATAGCAAGACCCCCAACTCAACAAAACAAAACAAGAAAAAACAAAACGAAATGGCTAGGATGTATTTTCGTGGTAGAGTACATGTCTGCCTAGCATGCATGAGGCCTTGGGTTCAAAGGTGATGACTATATTCTTCTGTTTATGTCTTTTATTTTTAATTTTTTTGTTTATGTCTTTTAAAAATCTTGTTTATGTCCTTTTAAAATCTCTTGTTTTGTACTTTTTTTTGTGTTATGGTTTTGCACATTTTTTTCTTAGATTTATTCCTAGGTTTCTTTTTTTTTTTTTTAAATGACTTTTTGGGATATAATTACATACCGTACAATTCACTCGTTTAAAGAGTGTAAATGAGTGGCCATTAGTATATCCACAGAGTTGTGCATCCATGAAAGCAGTCAACTTTTGAAAATTTTTATTATCCCCTAAAGAAGCTATAGACACCTTAGTTAACGCACTTCATCCAGCTTGTCCCACTTCACATCCCTAGATGATTTGTCTGCATTCTGTTTCTGTACATTTGCCTTTTCTAGTTACCTCATACAGATGGGATCATAGAACATGGAGCTCTTCATGATTGGTTTTTTTCTCTTAGAATGATAACAAATGGAACAGTTTCACTCTTAGGTATATACTCACAAGAGGTGGTGTTTTATCCATGTTGTTACATAATTAGAATTAATTTCTTTTTTTTCTTTTTTCAAATATTACTTCTTTTTGTTGTTTTGAGACGGGGGTCTTGATTTGTAGTTCAGGCTGGCCTTGAACTCATGTATACCAGGCTGCTGACTGTGAACTCAAGGCAGTTCTCCTGCCTTTGCCTTTTGGGTGCTGGAATTACAGGCATGCACCACCATGCCTGGCTGTCAAATAATTTTCTATAGCACAATTCATATATCCATTTGTCAACTGATGGACATTTGGTTTTTTCCATTTTTGATGTTATAAATAATACTTAAGATTTTCATGTGGATTTTTTTTACATTGGAGGCAGCACATTTAATTGTAGCCATAACTTTTCATTTCCATAAACCTTAGTCACAACTTTTGATACTTCAGTTACAGTATCTACATACTCACTCTTAACTTTGTTCCTTAGCTATCCAGTATAAGCAAATCTTACCTGCCTACAGTATTGTAAGTTCCTTGAAATGGTACATGCATCTTGCAGTTCTTTGGTATTCTTACATTTCTTTCTTTTTTTTTTTTTAATTTTAAAAGTTTTTATTAGCACATACTTACAGCACATATGTTTATATTTACCTTAGGAAGTAGGTATGTTATCGGACGGGTTCTGATATTGCTGGGTTCTTTCCCTCCTCAAAGAATTGAATGAGGGGGACAAAAAGTAGTTCTAAAGTTTTCTTTAAAGTATAGAGAAAAGAAGAAAAGGAAAGTTGAGCATAACAATAGATACAGCAAAATGTGTACCGGGGCACGGCAGGGGTTACCACAAGACAGGCATGGTAGCAGTGGTGCTGGGGACGCAGCCATCATCTTCCATGGAAGAGAAAAGGAGAGCTCCTTCCCGGTGGCGCAGTAGAGAAAAAAGGGCCCTTGTTTCCAGTGTTGCTACTATTTATCGGATGCTGTTCCCATGGAATCTCGCAAGAACTTCCTGCAGTCCACGTGAGGGCTGGTGCTTGAAAATCACGCCTCAGGCTGCCATCAAGTGCAGGCCACTCCCCCAGGTCACATTCCCTTGCCAGCCAGATTTAGCCACGCCCTAATCCTATTCAGGCACATATACTTGACACATCTTAATTCTTTTTATTCCCTTTCCTCTCTCATCCCTCAGTCTCTAGAATCCCTTCCGTTTGCAAAAGATCTATCTCCCTGTTTAATCTTGGTTATCTCTTATTTTGTTTTTAAAATTATTTATACTTTGGGTTTCTCATATAAGAGAATGTATGTAATATTAAAGCTTGTGTGTCTGATTTATTCTACTTAACATTAAGGTCTCAATATCCATTTTCCTGCAAATGACTTAAATTTATCCTCCTTTATTGCAGAATAGTACTCCGTTGTATATAAATACCACATTTTCTTTATCTGTCCATCTCTTGATGGATATGTATGCCACTTTCAAGATGTAGCTATTGTGAGTTGTGCTGCTTTAAACATGGATATGCATAAATTACAGTAGTATGATGTCTTTAACTTTTTTGGGAAGAGACCTAGAAGAGGAAGAACTGGGCTAAATGGAATTTCTGTTTTTAGTTTTTTGAACAACCTCCATACTGTTTTCTGTAGTTATTGTACCAGATTACATTCCCACCAATGTCGAAGGGTGCCTCTTCCCCACAGTCTTGCCGACATTGTTGTTGTTTAATTTTGTGATGATGCCAACTCTTTCTGGAGTAAGACGGAATCTCATGTTGTTTTAATTTGCATTTCTCTGATGGCCAGAGATGTTGAGTGTTTTTTCATATATTGGCCAGTTGTATTTCTGAAAAGTGTCTATTTCAGTTGCTCATTTTTGATTGGATCTTTTATTTTGGGTGTCTGATTTTTTCCTGTAGGTTGTTTCTTCACTTTATTGATTTGTTTTCTGTGCAGAAGCTTTTTAGTTTGGAATAATCCTATTGGTTGATTTCTCTTTTTTTAATTTTTGTTTTCTGTTATTGTTTTTTGAGACAGGGTCTTGCTGTGTATCCAGGCTGGCCTTGAACTCATTATGTAGCCCAGGCTGGTCCTGAATTCATGGCAATGCTCATGTCTCAGCCTCTCACGTGCTGGAATTAACAGGTGTGCACCCCCGTGTCAGGCTCCCGTTTGTTGATTGTTGATGGTATTTCTTGTATATTTGGTGTTCTATTTAGAAAATCCTGTCCTGTGCCCCTGTCATCAAGAATTTTACCTATTTTATCTTTCAGCAGGTTGTTTTTTCTTTGATATTTATGTCTTTGATCCGTTTTGATTTTGTTTTGGTTCATGGTGAAAGATAAGGAACTAGGTTCATTTTCTGTCTCTCTCTTTTTTTTTTTTTTTTATGCTTAGGATCGAACTCAGGGCCTTGTGCTTGCTAGTGAAGCACTCTAACCGCTGAGCTAAATCCCCAACCCACTAGGTTCATTTTCTGGCTGTTTGTGTGTAACCAGTTTTCCTAGCACCATTTGTTAAAGAGGCTGTCTTTCTTCCAGTCTGTGCTTTTTGGCTCCTTTGTCAGAGATCAGATGACTTAATGTGCCTGAGGTTGTTTCTGGATCTTCTGTTCTATTGATCCACATATCTTATCTCTTGTCCTTTTGCTAATAGCTATTTTAACAGGCACAAAGTGCTATTTCAGTGTAATTTTGATTTGCATTTCTGTGATTATTAGTGATGTCGAACATGTTTTCATATATTAGTTGGCCCTTTCTATATCATCTTTGGAGAAATGTCTCTTCATGTCTGATTTTTAACCCTGATTTTTAACAGGGTTGTAAATTTTCCTTTTTTGGAGGGGGGTGGTAAGTTTTCTTGCTATTGAGTTATATGAATACTCTGTATCATGGATGTTAACCACTTATCTGATATTATTGAAGAGATTATCCTTTCCCCATTGCGTGATTTTTTTTTTTTTTGGTGCCCTTGATGAAATATAGTTGATCATACATACTTAGTTATCTCTGGACTCACTGTTCTGTTCCATTGATCTGTGTGTTATTATGCCAGTACCACATTGTTTTCAATGCCATGTCTTTGTAATGCATCTTTATGCATCTTTTTTTTTTTTTCCTGGTGCTGGGGATCTAACTCAGGGCCTTGTGCTTGCAAGGCAAGCGCTCTACCACTTGAGCTAAATCCCCAGCCCCTGTAATATAATTTTAACCACTCAGCAGCCTGTCCCAAGTGTCACTGGGCAGTGCGTTTGTTTCTGTACTGATTAGCTCCTACATATTGACTGTCTCCAGCACTGGCTGGCATCATTTCAACCAGTCAATTCTTCTTTGCTCAAGACACGCGTCTGTTTATTTGTTTTGTATTGACTATTCTTTGTATACTTTTTTATTTAGAACATTGTATTTGCCTCTGATGTTTGTTTCTAGTGAAATCTAATAATAAGGTTTTTTTTTTTTCTTTTTTCCTAATTCGTGTTTATTCTGGTTTATATTTTTTCTAGAGTAGCCAGTTTTGGTTGGTCTTAGTTTCATATTGCTATGGTAACACATTTCTACAGACTTAGCGGTATAAAACAGCACAAATTGATTCTTTTATAATTCTGCAGGTTAGCAATGTAAAACTGGTATTATGGCTAGATTTAAAGTACCAGTGAGTCTCCTTTCTTATGCGGACTCTTGGAGAAAACTGGTTACATTTACAGATTTTAGCTGTTATGTCAAACCTGTGGCTTGTGGGTTGTACACATCTGTTACAATAAAAATATAAAAAAGTAAAGAAAGTTTTGTTACTGACATACATTATATATGTTTTATATGTGGTCTGTGACAGTGTCTTTTCACGCAGTGAGACCCCAGCAAGCCGGGCATGTCTAAATACAGGTGTGGGTTGGGTACACTGGTGAAGCTGCCATTCCATATTCCTTCGCCTGTAGCTCTATCACCCCAATTTTTGCTTCCATCTTGACATCACTTTTTCTCCTAATTTTGGTCTCCTTGTTCCCTCTGCCCTCCTTTTTTTTTGGGGGGGGGACAGGTTCTTACCGTGTAGCCTAGGCTGGCCTCTAATTTATGATTATTCTTCTTCAATTTCCTGAGTGCTGGGATTATAGGTGTGTACCACCATCACCATACCTAGTTTCGGTTTTGAACTCTCTTTCAAAAGAGAAAAATTAGGTGGGTGTGGTGGTGCATGTCTGTAATCCTATCACTTGGGAAGCTGAGATAAGAGGATTGCTGTGAGTTCAAGGCCAGCCTGAACTACATAGTGAGATCCTGTCAGAATGAAACATCCCCCACCCCCTTCCCAGATCCCCCCCCCGGCAATTTTTTTTCCCCCCAGTACTGGGGATTGAATGTAGGGCTCTGGGCATGCTGGGCACATGCTCTACTAGTGAGGTCATAAACCCCTGACCACACTGCCTCCCTTTCATAAAGTTTCTTGGGATTATATTGCACTCATCAGAATAATCCTGGATATTTTCCCTATGTCAGTATCCTTAACTGAATCATACCTGGACATTTTGAGGAGTAGGACATAGACATTTTGGGAGAGGTTATTTTTTTATTTTTTTGGGAGGGGTTATTGTTCAGGCAAGCACAGGATCCTATGCTAAAGCCTAAGCTGCTTGACTCACCCTACTCAGCAGGTCCTGAACTGTTTTTTCGGTTTATTTTCTCAACTTCTGGTTCTGAAATATTTGCTCAATTTCTCGCCTATCAGCCATTACTTTTGGGAGGAAGAAGAAATGTCAAATGCCGGGTTTGCCTTTCTGGAAAACCCTTCCTGTCTGATAATTCTCAGGGTTTAGTGGCTCTCTGAGGCCCGCAATCAGATCATGTTTTTTGGTATTTTTATTCAGTTCTTGTTCATAGCAGGGAGGTTGTTTCAAAACAACCAAGTCTTTCATTTAATTACTTTTTGTTTGAAATCTCAAACTGTGTGCATTTTGCCACATCTGTCAGCAATGTGTATTTTTCATTTGTTGATGGCTGTTCTCTATCTTTTAAAGACTTTATATTCCCTACTTACTTTAGTTGTCATTAATAAGAATTAAAAGTGAAAATTTCTGGCCCTGCCGGCTAGTGTGTGCCTGTAATCCTAGCACTCTGTGAGACCAAGGTATGTGGATTGCAAGTTCGAGTCCAGTTTGGGCAGTTTAACACCTTAATGAGACCCTGTCTCAAAATAACAAATAAGAAGGGGGAAGCTGAGGTGTAGCTCAGTGGTGAATGCTGTGAGTTCAATCCCCAGAACTGCCTCCCCAAATGAAAAATTCTGATGGCCAGTTACTATAAATTTCTCTTACTCAGTAGACTTGGAGAAGAGGTTTACTTATACAAAAATATTCATTTTTTTTTTTTTTTTTTGGTGGTGGTACTGGGGATTGATCTCAGAGCCTTCACATTGAGCTACATCCCAACCCTTTTTTATTTTTTATTTTGAGACAGGGTCTTGCTAAGTTGCCCAGGCTAGGCTCAAACTTGCTATCCTTCTGGCTTCAGTTTCCCAGAGTGCTGGGATTACAGCCTTATACCACCATATCTGGCTTCAAAAAATACACGTTTTGAATAAACGTTTGGATAATGTTTAGTACAACCTTTCCATTAGAATTTTCACTTCCTTTTAAGTAAAGAGTTATGTTCATACATGTTATGTTCCTGTGTTTTCTAAGAAAAGGACTTGGGACAGCTTTCTTAGTCTTAGGATGAAGTTCTGTCAGATGTTGCCCAAACTAGTGAATTGTGATGTGTTAGCTGCCCTGGCTTTGTTTTTATAGTGGTCAGATTTGATGAATTTACAGCTAAGTAAATCCAAGCAGATTTAACAAACATGTGGAGATAGATTCTGTCTGCTTTTTAGATGTCAACCTACATAAAATTTGTAATAAAATTTGTAATTTTTGCTTATGTGTTGCCTCCTTTCAGTATGAAGGCTTAGAGTCTTCTTTAAAGGATGCCAACTTTGAGAAGGAGTCAACAGAAGCACAAAGTCTGGAGGTAAAAAAAAAAGTGGTGTAATTTAAAAGTTCTTACAAAGTAACAGAAACTTTAAAAATAATGTATCTTCTTAAAGCTATTTCAAAGAAATGTGCGAGAGCATCTCAGGATGTTAAAATTTAAGGAAAAACCTAAGCAGAGGAAACAGAACATTAGTAGGTAGGATAAGGTATTTGAAAAATTTGCTCTCTTACTACTAACTAGTTTTGAGTGAGACAAAGTAAGTTTACTGGAACTTAGTGTTGTCTAGAGTTTTTTCATCCTTCATTCTTAAGAAATGAATTAAGGTACCTATTCCCTTTTTGACTCATTTTGGGAATAATTAGAAACAATAAGTTATACAAATTGTGACAATACTTGCCTTTACTTCATCCACAGGATGGTAGGAGCCAACTAGAATTAGGCCAGAGGTTTCTGTTATAAGTAGTGGTGTGCTAGTAAGTGTTTAACATGTGCTGTCTGAAAAGCATTTGCTGAATTTTGTGGTCTCAATACCCCTACTATGGTCAATTTCAAGCTACCAAAATGATGTGCCTGAATGAGAAGTTTGGAAGACATTTACAGAGTTGACTTGCCTACACTAGGTGTGATTCAGCTAATTATAAAGAAGTATGCTAACTCGTAGTCTAGTTTAAATTAAACAAATTAGTTAAGATTGTTTAGAGATGGAATTGTTGTAAAAAACAGAATAAGAGAGGATGCCTGCATCTGCTAGTTAAACTAGAAGACAGTAGACCTTGTACCTTTGGTGTATCTGTTTAGTCCAGGTTGAGAGTTCTCAGTCACGCTTGTCTGTAGTCAGAAAGTCCGTGTGTCATGATTCAGAATTTCCTTATAGAGTCCAAAGGAAGTTAAATTTGATTCCAAATTTCTCTTCTTTCTTCAATTGTTACCTGTAACTGACCTCAAGAACTTATTAAAATTGTTATATTTTATTTGTTGAGCTTTCATTATAGATTCTGTCCCAGTAGAATTTATTAATTTGGTAAATAAAAAGAATTTCGTTTTATTATTTTTATTTTTGGGTGCTGAGGATCGAACTCAGGACCTTGCAGTTGCTCTGGGAGCACTCTGCCACTTCAGCTAAATTCCCAACCCCTAGAAAGAATTTTAGAAGGCATTTTGCATGCTAACAGAAGAGTAAAAACAGGGTAGTAAAGATTTATTTACTCAAGCTTGGTGGTATTATGGATACAATATATCACTTTGTTGTCCAAGTAATGGATTTATGTCATCTAGCAACAAAATTAGTTTTTAGCTGAATTGAATGTTTTGAAAAATGTTCTCTAATTTTAGTAATTTTAAAAGCTTCTTTTTAGGAATACAAATATAATTGAATATAAATTGAAAGGTGATACAGTTTTTAGAACGTTTGATGGTTGAATCTGTACATAAAAAGCCAACCACCCTAGAGACTGAGGGTGAGAGGAGGTGCGGAGTGGAAGGGGAAATAAGTAGAATAAAAATATGCCATGTAACCTCAATCAATGTAAATATTGTATATCATAAACATGAGGTAATAATATCAATAAGAATGAAAATGGAGAAATAGGATTTAGAGGAGGAAAGAGGGAGGTAGGAGGGAAGGTGACTAAAAAAAGAATTAAACTGTATTATGTATATGTACCCAGTCCCCAAGTTGATTGTAAATTGCACGTATCGTAAACATGTACTGATAAAAAAACCCAAAATAGACCAATGGAGTAATTTAGATTCAAGTCAGAGAATCCCTATAGTGATATAGTCAGATTTGAGGAAATTTGTGTAAATAAATTTTTTAATTACTATGTTTTGGTTTATTATTTTTTTTAACAAGTTTGATGAAGGATCACAAATATCAGAGGTATGTTTATTGTAGTATTTAAAATCCATTTGGAATAATCCAATAACTAATCACTTTAAAGAGATTATAAGGAATATATCATAATTCAATGGGTACAATAACCAGGAAGTAATCTTAATTGGCTTTTAAGTTTATTTTTAATGTTTTTATATTAAATTGGATGTATTTCTCATATTTTCCTTAACATGCTTTTTAACATGCTTTAGAACTGAGGCTGGCAAACTGGTTAGTGGATTTTCTGCTTTTTTTTTGTAAATAAAACTTTATTGGGATATTGCCACGTTCATTCATTTAGGTATTGTTTTTGGTGTTTGTGACAATGATACAGTTGAATATAACAGAGACTATATGGCCTTGAAGTCTGAAATATTTACTTTCTGACTCCTTACAGAAGTTTGCCGACCATTGCTAGAATTGCTACTATTTTAATATTATAAAAATGAACAAATATTTAAACTATACATGAGTACGCATGTTTGATTATATTCTTCTGATTTACTCTAACCAAAAATTCCCATGTTTGTCTTACAAGTTTGCTTTCTATTTTAGGAAATCTATGAGAAGCTGGATAGGAACAGATCTGAGCTTGAAGATGAAATACTCTTTCTAGAAAAAGAACTAAAAGATGAGAAATCTAAACATTCTGAACAAGATGAATTGGTAAGACTTTCATATTTGAGGAGAATATAAGGGACAGGTAGTTTTGAGTTTTAAAAGTTAATATGATGTTGGTTAAAATATTATATGCACTGTAAAAAAAAAATGCAAAGAATACAGAAGATTGTAAAGTAGAAAGCAAAATTTCCCAGATCTACTCTTCACTTCCTAGAGGTTACCCTAAGTTTCATGCATGATTTTTTTTTTTTTTTCCTGAGAGAGGGTCTTGCTATGTAGTTCAGGCTGGCCTTGAACTCACTGTGTAGTACAGGCTGTCTTTGAACTCATAACGATCCTCCTGCCTCAACCTTCTGAGTGCTGGGATTACAGGCATGTACCACCACACCTGGCTGTCATGCATGTTCCTAAAGAGATTTTCTATATGTGCTGTAGAAGTAACTCAAAGAATTTAAATGAAATCATCGCATATATAATAAATTATATATAGCAAACATTATAATTCTGTCTTTTTATTTTAAAATCTGGTTTAAGGAAAATCTTGATGTGTGAAATTATTTAGTAAGATGTGATATTGGTGAACTTATCTTGAACTTGTGTGAGAGCCATAAAATATCAAAGTTGAGATGAGGTAATTATATAATTTTGATGTAAAATCCCTTTCTGCATATGGTAAATTAACTGAGAAGTTTATTTGAACCCTCACTTATAAAACAGGAGTGTTAGGTTAGCAATATACTATATTTATATATATAATGTTTTAGTGAATTCTTACTTATTGATTGATACTGTCTTTCCAGATGGCCGATGTTTCAAAAAAGATACAGTCCCTAGAAGATGAATCAAAATCCCTCAAATCTCAAGTAGCTGAAGTAAGTTGAATTAGTCTAATGAGTCTATTGCTTTTGAATATCATTTAATTTTATTATTTTTATTATTGAGGAGTAAGATACTATATTAGGATTTGAGATATAGGAAGTCTTACATATATATATATATATATATATATATATATATGTATTTTTTTTTTTTTACATGAAGTACTTCAGAAAAGTTTATTTTCCACTGGATAAATGTGAAGTTATTGTTATATACCAAATAATTTTAAAGGTGTGTGCCACTTAACGTTAATAGACAAACCCAATAGAGTTTAACTTTTAATCATGGAGGCACAAAGTAAATAGTTAACAAAATTTGTTGCAAGGTACATAAAGGTTATAAGAGATTAAATCATTTGTCTAAGGTCAGTTTGTAAATTGGTAGCAGAGTCAGGAGTAGACTCTGATTCTAGGTCTGTCTACCTTTTTCTGCTGTAACATGCTGGCTTTGCTATCAGTATTGGCATATAATTGCCTTTGTTTAAATTTCATGTTCTAAGGGGAATGTAAAGATGAGCGTTTGTTAGGTTACTTGTTATATACTACCTCTGTTTTTTTACTTAGGCCAAAACAACCTTCAAAATATTTCAGATCAATGAAGAACGACTTAAGGGAGCAATAAAAGATGCTTTGAATGAAAATTCCCAGCTTCAGGAAAGCCAAAGACAGGTTTGTACAGAGGAGACCCTTCAGCTTGTAGATATATAATGACAGATACTCTAGTCACACTCACGACTGATCTCTGCTATGAACAAGAGTAGGTTTTTTTTGTTTTTTTTTTTTAAAGCATGTGGAGATTGTTAATTAGTGGTTGTAACAAATTAGCGTTAGGAGCTAGACCAGAAAGAGTCAGGAAGTTCTTAAATTCATTGCCTCACGCTAATAAAAATCTGAAATCAATTTTCGTCACAGTAACTAGCCTGTTCAAGAAAACCGCCATAGGGCTGGGGATTTAGTGCAAT
>PVJO010003020.1:42559-131114 GCA_004026905.1 Hystrix cristata
GCATCTTTTTTTTTTTTTTTTTGCCTCCCTGTAGCAAAAAGTAGACTACCAATTTAAAACTTCACCCTGCTATATCCTAGTCAAAGATTAGGTTACAGTTTAAAACATTGTATTTTTTTTCTTCAGCTTTAGTTTTTTTTTTTTTTTTTTTTACTACATATTTGCAGTACATTGTGATTACATTCCTAGTAGGGAGTTGGAACACGTACGTAACACATCTTCATTCTTTTTTTCATCCCCTTCTCTTTTCCTCCTTCCCACCCTCTCAGGAGTAAGCTTTTCCTGGAGATCACAATAGTAGGACAGTCCCCCTTGCATACTTCAATTTCTGTTAGTGTAGGATGTAAATGTGTATACCTCTGGTACTTTCTTCTTCCAGGAATGCAAGTAACCCAGGGCATTTAGCATTTTGGTCATCACAACAGGTATTATTTATACCAGCTCCTCAACCAGACTGAAGGAAGTGCTGAGCATACCAGTGAGGGTTATTAAAATTAGCAATCTGGAATCTAAGGACGGAAGAGATTCTGGTGGCAGGTCAGATGAGGATTTAGCTTTTATTCTCTTCCTCCTTGGCATACATAGACATTCCCACACATCTACAATCATTTCTTCCCTGTTTTCCCAATAAAGTTAGTTTTAGAGTGGGAAAGTTTTTCAGTCATTATATTATTATGATTCTCCTTATATTACTTAATCTAATCTGAGCTGGGGTTTCCCCTGATTACATATTCTTTTAGCCAATATTTTATCATTCCTTTAGTTAATAATTGTTACCTGTAATATGTATTTGTAATTCATCTGTGCATTCTCTTTTAAAGATATAAATGTCCTATTCATGCATTCAGATACTTTGATGAATCTGTTAATTTCATTGTTTTTATTTAAGGCTGTTCTTGGGGCTGTCTATCCTCTTAGTCCGATAAGAATTTGTTTCGTAATTTCCTTAGGCCTCTGTTGTCCTGAGATTTCACTTCACTCCCATCCTGAGGGTTCCATTGTTTTTCTCCTGGCCTGGATCTTTTATTTCTTGTATTTAAGATTTTCTTTTTTTTGTTTAATTCTTTTGATTAGCTTTATGAAGAGATACAAGAGGTAATTTCTTTTAGAACTCGCATGCTTAAAATGTCTTGTTTTGAGTGTGGTGGTGCATACCTGTAATCCCAGCACTTGGGAGCCTGAGGCAGGAGGATCTCTGCAAATTCTGAGGCCAGTCTGGGCTACATAGTGAGTTCAGGGACAGCCTGAACTCCAGAGTGAGACCCTGTTTTAAAAAAAACAAAATAAGGAGTTGGAGATTTGGCTCAGTGGTAGAGTGCTTGCCTGGCAAGCACAAGGCCCTGAGTTTGATCACTAGTACTCCCCCTCACCGCCTCGGGCAAAAAAGTCTTGTTTTTCTGTCATACTTACTATTTTGGTATTTTTCTCTCATACTTACTATTTGTGTCATACTCACTATTTTGATTGGATACCATTGGGTTGGAATCCCCCCCACCCACAAAGTTTTGACATTAGTGTTCCATTGTCTTCACTTTTCATTATTACTTTTGAGATGTCAAATGCTGTGCAGATTATAGAACTTTTTTTAATATATTTTTTTCTACCCTGGAATCTTGTACTATTTTTTTCATCATTCCATTTCTTTGAAAATGCACAGTGACATGCCTTAGTATGTGTCTTTTTTGTACATCGGGTTGAGCACTTTTAGTCTGGAAATTCTTTTTGATTCTGTTGTGAGAAATGCACTTGAATGATTTCCTGTTTTTGGGAGGGATAGTTCATATAATAATTACTTGAAAATGTCATTTTTTAATCTCTATGGAACTTTTTAAAATATTTTTCATTCATAAGCATTTTTGGCTTTGATTATGCCTTTTTTAATTTTTGTTTTGTTTTTTTTTTTGGTTCGTGGATGTAGTGTTTTTTTTTTTTTTGTTGTTTTTGTTTTTTTGTGCTGGGGATCAAACTCAGAGCCTTGTGCTTGGTAGGCTGGCTCTCTAACCACTGAGCTAAATCCCCAGCCTGCAGTGTCTTATTTTGCTGAAGATATATTTAGGGTGTTTTTGAAGTGTTTTTTTTTTTTTTTCAGTTCCCTGAGTTATCTTGTTTCCTTTGAGTTCCTTTACTTTCTGTTTTGGCCTGCATTTTAACTAAAAGGTTCTCTTTTCAGATACTTGGTGATTCATAGCTGTTTACTTACTTAATTGTAAAGTTCTTCAAATCCACTTGGCAGCTCTGTGTGTGTTATTCATGGGCTTTTCTCTAGGGTAGTCTGGATGAGGTGTTTCTAATTGGAGGATTGCTGTTTATTGGTATCTAAAGACCATTTCCACCGAGATGACTTCTCCTCAGTTCCCATCAGGGAGGTAGAAGCCTAATTGCCAATAATCTTGTAGCTCAGTGAGGTAAGGAGTGCTGGTATTACTATTCAGTAGATTAACTGTTCCTTAATACCTTTATATTTTCATTGTGTTACTGCTACCTTCACCTGGGCCAGATGTTTTAGAGTCTCAGGTTCCATATTTCTAAAGAATAACTATGTGTTTGAGAGAGAGAGAGAGTGTGTGTGTGTGTTTGTGTTTGTGTGAAAGAAAGAGAAAATGAGAGAGGATGAGAGTAAGAATATGTGTATATGTTTGTATTGAAAGAACAGAAGAGGCTTTTTAACTGCTTTTAATATTTTTAAGCTTTTTGGCCAATTCCCTTTTTTTTTCATTTTTGCTTTTCTCTTAATACTTGTGCCTTTAAATCAAAAGACTTTCTGGGTTGTGTTAAATCAATATACATCTATCTCTTTCCACATTCTACTTGTACAGTTAACTTTTGCCTCATCTCCTATTCTCTTTTCCTTGTGGGGTCTGTGACTTTTTTTTTAAAGTTTCTTTTCTGCCATTTTAATAGATTATAGGAAAAAATGGTGGTAAACTGTATGTTAAATTTCCCATGCTGTAATCAAAAGTGGCCTTTTTGATTTTTTTTTTCCTTTTTCTATTTTGAAACAAAATTTTAGCTAGGTTGTCTTTACTCTTTACAGTTGCTCTCATACAATTCCTTTTTAATCACAAAGTTCTCAAAACTGTTCTGTATTTACTGATTCCTTGTTCTAATTCACTTCTTCTCTAATCTTTTAAGACTGTGTGCTTTATAATCAGTCTTTTGAGCAACTCATTAGGGACTACCTAGTCATCAAATCCAAGTTTTATCTTTGACCCTCATTTATTTGTATGTGTCAGTTTCATCTGATTCTGTTATATATGTATAGAAAAGAATTAGGTGGGTTTTTTTTTCCTGGTGTGGTAGAAAATATGCCAGTGAAACTTCAGTTTTACAGAGCAGGAGTTCCTGTTGATACAGTGGAGTTTAAAAGACAGTAAAATAAATTTGGGCTTTTCTTTCATATTTATGTTCCATTTCTTCTGTGAATTGTCTTAGTCTTTTTGGGGACCTATTTTTCTTACTGACTTCTTTTACTTTTTTTTGGTTAATTTGTTTCTGGGTCTCACTGTGTAGCTCAGACTAACCTTGAACTCACTGTGTAGCCCAGGCTGGCCTCAAACTCAGAGTGATCATCCTGTCTCAGCCTGCAAAGTGCTGGGTTCACAGGCATGTACACTAGCCTCGATTCACTTACTGACTTCTGAGAGAGAGCCCTTTGCATGCTAATGTTAACTATTTGCAGCATAGGTTATAAGGATTCCTTTTTAGGTACTTTTCTTTAACTTTTTTGTTTTATTTGTATTTGGATTGATTTTAAGTTTTATATAATCATCTACCTCTTGCAATGCTAAGTTTTTGTGTCATGATCAGAAAGTCTTTTTCTGCAAAATTTTATACAGTGGAATACCGTTTATGCAAATTCTGATCTGTTCTAGATTAATCATATTCCTAAGGGCTAGTTATCTTTATTATAAAAGAATACAATGATGTAAAAAAATCTTAATGCAAGTAAGATATGGTGTGTTATATGGGATGTAAGGAGTGGTAGGAAAACACCAAATTACTGGCTGTGCTGGGATGTGCCTGTAATCCCATCTACTTGGGAGGATTACAAGTGTGAGGTCAGCCTCAGCAATTTAGTGAGAGTCAAAATTAAATTTACAAAAGGGCTAGGGATATAGCTCAGTGGTAGCACAGTTACCTACACATATGAGACCCTGGGCTGAATCCCAGTACACATACATTTATGCGCGCACGCGCGCACACACACACACACACACACACACACACTGAAAGAAAGGAGAAAATAAACTCCAACCAAATGTAACAGATTCAAGTGTGTTGAGAACCCTTTTTCTTTATTGTAAATTTATTTTGTAAATCAGTTGAAGAGTGTTTAAATGCCTGTTATTTTACACTATTTTTATTTTAAAAGTTCTTTGAAAAGAAAGCCAGGTCTTTCTAAGCAGCAGCACTGCTTCTTAATATCTTAGTGATATACGCAAATCTATAAATAAGTGCATTGTATGTAAGTATGATAAGTGGAGTTGCATTTCTTAGTTATTGTTTCAATTTCAGCTTTTACAAGAAGTTGAAATATGGAAAGAACAAGTGAGTGAACTTAATAAACAGAAAATAACATTTGAAGACTCCAAAGTACGTGCAGAACAAGTTCTGAATGATAAAGAAAATCACATCAAGGTAAATAGCTGTACTAGTGTTTGTGACTGAGTTTGCTAGAATACTAATTCTGAAATTTGAAAACTTTTGTTTTTGGAAGCTTTTATTTTCATTAAGTATTTTGCTAGACTTTCAAATGCTTCTTCATGATTTATAGACGTGTCGCATATATATCAGGATTTTATATTCTATCTGTCCATTTTGTCTCTTTAGTATCTTATTCTAGGTATTTAAGGGAAAAGAATAATGATTTTTACTTTTTCTCTCTTTTTAAATTTTTAAAATTTATTTTTTTGTTGTTGGGGATTGAACTCAGGGCCTTGTGCTTGCTAGGCAGGCACTCTAACCAATCAGCTAAATTCCCAGCCCTACCTTTTCTCTTTAGTCTGCCATCTTTCTGCTGGTAAGAAGTTGGAAAGAGTTTGAGAAACTAGACTGATAGTTAAAGTCATTTTTATTGACTAAGTATCATTTGTACCTGAATTAGCTGGTATTCTGTACTTTCATAGAAATGAAGACCTTATAAAAATAAATGTAATTGGAACTTGCCTATAATCATAGGAATAAAATAACTGATATTACTCTTGAGATTTGTTTGACTTTTTCCCGCTCCCTGTTCTCCCCGTCATAGTCCCTTTTTCCTGCATTTTACTTACCCTCACCAATGCCCTGCTCTACGTACTGGGAGTTAAACACAGCGCCTTCACACGGAGCTGCATCCCCAGAACTTTTTTACTTTTTATTGAGACAGGGTCTTGTTAAGTTGCCCAAGCTGAGTTCAGAGTTGTGATTCTACTGCCTTCGCCTCCCAGAGTGCTGGGATTACAGGCGTGAGTCACTGCACTCCATTTCTTTTAATCTGAAACTTTCACAATACAAACAGATACTCAAGTGTAAGTATCAATAACAAGAGGGAAAACCTTCAATAATCTATACAGTAAAATGGTGTTGCTATATGTTTATGATAGTTTTGTTACTACTAAAATGTTAATAGGATACTAGCTTTAGGAATTTTATTTATAATTTGGCATGAAGTTGGCCCTCTGTACCCACAGGTTCCAAAATTGTGACTTCAACCAACCATAGATCTGAAATACCCCAAAATTGCATCTGCATTGAACATATGCAGAGTTTTTCCTTGTTGTTACTCCCTGATCAATAAAGCATAACAACTATTTACTAGAATCTACATTGTATTAGGTATTATAAGTCATCTAGAGATGATTTGAAGTATATAGGAAGATATGCATAAGTTATATGCAAATACCATGCCATTTTATATGAGAGACTTGAGCATCCTTGGGTTTGGTGTCCATGGTGGGAGTGGGTGGCAGCCTGCAACCAATTCCCTATGGATACCAAGGAATTAGTGTACTATTTTTTCCTCTAAACTTATTCTACTTAAAGGGCTTGGGATTTTTCCTAAACAGAAGAATGAGATGTCATCCCCAAGCACTGCTCAAAGCTGTAGTCTATGTTATTTGTGCCAGAAAGCCTGAAGAGAGGGAAGAAGTTGAAAGGTAAAAATTTTAGAGCAGGGTATAGTCATTTGATTATGTATAGTGTTAGAAAATTGTCTGTAATTCAAGAAAATTTAAAACACTATTGTAAAACTTTTAATATTCTCATTTAAATTCTCTTTCATACTGTCTTTTTCTTTATCAACTGAATTCCTTGGCTAGTTGTTTACTTGAATGAGTCAAGGAAAAATCTGTAATCATTTTGTATATCATTTTGTCTCCTTGCAGATTTGATATCACACAAAATTTACTCTCATGTTAATGGCCTGTTTTATTTGTGGCTTGTGAGAAATGTCGTATAAGATAGTATTTTACCACTTTGTAGTTATTTAGCATATCTAGCAAGAACGGACCATTGTTGCTTTTGGTTTAGAAATACGTTTGGTTTTTACCTCACAGAATTTAATAGTCAACAACTTTTATAGTTCTTAGGACTATATATCTTAGTAACAGATAGAAAATAAGTACTCGTGTGCTGTTATTTACGTGGATTGATTTTTAACTAGTATTGAACATTCATAAATTGTAAAACCATTAGCATAAGGCATTACCTTCTCTCTTTGATTTTTCCCTTTGTTAAATGTCAAGTCTCTGACTGAACACTTGATAAAGATGAAAGATTGGGCTGCTGTGCTTGGAGAAGACATAATAGATGATGGTAACTTGGAATTGGAAATGAAGAGTGAATCAGAAAATGGTGCTCACTTAGGTATTAAGTCATGACTCATCTTCTTTTGCTAAAATGGTGACTAGCTCTTCTATTTCCTTTTTGTTCCCCCTCTTCCCCGTGTTCTTTATCCACTTGTGTCTGTCTGAAACACCGTGTTTCTCTTCACTCCATTCCATGTAGTTCACTTTTACTGACTTTCCAGGAAATCTTTCTTCAACTCCTCAGACCTGTAGCCTCCTTCCCCACTGTTCTCTTTAGGTATTATATATATCTCCATTGCAACAGTATCCAAAATTGGATCATAATAATTTCAATGCTTGTTTTTTCTTGTACTTTAAATTAATCATATGGGTGGGTGATTACTTTAAAACATGAATATTATATAAATCAGTAATTCATGATACTTTTTTTTTTTTGGTTTAGTCAGATAATCATAGTACTTTAATCATAGCTATCTCAAATTATCATTGCCATTGTTGGTTGCGTTCTGAAATTGGCAGAAGTTCAGTTCACTATGTAGCCACTCACTGGATTCTCAAACCTATCCCTTTGACTTGTCAAAAAAACCCTTTTTATTTTGATATAGTTTTATTATTTTAAAAATTACTTTTATTAGTGTATATCTGTAGTACATGGTACAGGTACATAACTCTTTTTGTGTATCATTCTTTCCTCTCTCCATCTTGGAAATAATTTTAGGCTCCTGAGAAGTTGTCAAAATAGTACAGACATATCTTGTGCCCTTCTCCCACTTTGCTCCAATGATTGTCCTTCTTTTGTGTACTTTCTCTTTCCCATGATCTGCTACATAATCAACACTGTTATTAAGGAAGAACAGGTTTTTTTTTTTTTTTTTTGTGCTGGGAATCGAACTCAGGTCGTTGTGCTTTCAAGGCGAGCACCCTAACCACTGAGCTAAATCCCCAGCCAGGGGTGATTTTTTTAAAAGTTAAATATT
This sequence comes from Hystrix cristata, assembly GCA_004026905.1. Classification (NCBI taxonomy): domain Eukaryota; kingdom Metazoa; phylum Chordata; class Mammalia; order Rodentia; family Hystricidae; genus Hystrix; species Hystrix cristata. The sequence goes on from PVJO010003020.1 coordinate 50,325, forward strand.
CTTTCATGATAGTATTCATATGTTGGAAGAAAATTACAATTCTAAAGTAAATATATATATTTGTCCTCAAGAGATACTATCCAAGCTCACTAGTAGATGCTTGCAATGACATTTGCTACTGATCTCTATGTATACTGTTTTCTTCCATACCTACATACCTATGATAAAACTTAATGTGTAAGTTATAGTAAGAGACTTACAACAATGAGTAATTGTAACAATAAAGAAAGTTATGTGAATGTGACTTCTTTTACTCGGTGCTACAACCGAGATGGCTGTTGAGTGACTAATGGGCAGACAGATATACAGCATGGATATGCTGGGACAGATGGGTGATTTGCATCTTAGGCAGAAGGGAATAATAGTTCAGCATGAAATTTCAGCCCTAAGTGCTACTTAGAATAGTGCATAATTTAAAATTTTGTTTATAAAATTTTTCATTTAATATTTTCCGATCTTTTATATAACCATGGGAATTATAGAAAGTGCAACTGCAAATAAGGGAGGATTATTATAAAGTTCTGTTGTACTTTTTTTTACTTGTATATTATTATAAAGGGAATAATTCTTTTTTTAATAGAACTTATCTTGTTGAATGTTATTTTATGTGGGTTATAACTCTACTCAGTTTGGATGCTGGAAAAATCCAAGAATAGTTAAGATGGTGGTCTGTATTTAGGTGAATGTTCATTCCTTGTTATAACCCTATTCTTGAATTTAATGTGGAAGAACCTTTTTAAATGGTATGGCGCTTCCAGTGGCTTCCTGGTAACAAAGACTGTTCTACCTTATGCCAAATTCTGGAATTATAGGGCTCTAGTTGAGTGAACTAATAAAATTATTTAGATGTCTATTGTAGTATTGTACTGCTTTCCCAACTAATTATGTTTTCATTTTTCACTATAGATAATGAGCCAAAGGGAGCTTTGAAGAAACTGATTTATGCTGCTAAGGTTTGTAGTATTATGTAAATATACAAAATATGGATGAAGAAATAGCACATTTATTAAGCCTATGTATCTTTAATAGCTAACGCTTTTATTTTACTTTTTGGTTGTTTTGAGACATGGTCTTGCAGTCTAGTTCAGGGTGGCCTTGAACTTGTGGCAATCTTTCTGTGTCATCCTCCCCAAGGTCTGGGATTACAGTTGTGCACCATGACACCTGTCTGATAACTATTTTAAAAGTCCATTTTATTGTCCCCATGTAAATGTATTTAAGGAATGATCAGAAATTTCTTCATCAATTACTTTTACTTTTTTTTTTGGAGCTGGGGATCGAACTTGGGTCCTTGTGCTTGCAAGGCAAGCCCTTTAACCACTGACTGAGCTAAATCCCCGGCCCACTTTTACTTTTTATATTAACTTTAGAAACTTACAAATTTTAGGATCTATTGAAAATCTCCAGGTTTGCTAATTTCTTCAGGTAATTAATATATTTAAAATGTTTACTATATTTTATCACATACTTCCCATAATACATTCTTTTTCTTCCTTGTAGTATTTTATCCCTACTGCACCAGATCCCTTTTTTTTGTTTGTTTTTTGTGCTGAGGATCAGACTCAGGGCCTTGTGCTTGCTAGGCAAGTGTTCTGCTGCTGAGCTAAATCACCAACCCTGCCATATCCTATTTTGCAAAGTAAATATTGGGTTCGTTTTCTTTCTTTTTTTTTTTTTTTGGTGCTGGGGATCGAACTTGGGGCCTTGTGTTTATGAGGCAAGCGCTCTAACCACAGAGCTAAATCCCCAGCCCTGGGTTCATTTTCTTCTGGCTTATTTCTTCTTTCTTCTGTCCTGAGCTTTACTGATTTATGTGAAGTCTTGGTAATGTAATGTGAAGGCCGTCAAAACTTGTGTTGAAAGTAAACAGAATGAAAATAGACTCCATAAGAATCTAGTAAGAAACATTCACTGATGTTCTCTATTCCTAGTCTGAGAATTATTGATGACTTTACTAGCTTTCTAAGATGCAAGCAGCATTGTTGGTTTCTAGGTAATAATTTCATCAAGTGATAAAATAGCTTCAGAAGGGTTGGGGGTAGCATATGGGGTTTTTTCCCTTGGTTGTTGTTGTTATTTGTTTAATTGATTAATGTTGCTTTTTTTCTTCTTTCATTCTTTAAAGTTAAATGCTTCTTTAAAATCCTTAGAAGGAGAAAGAAACCAGATTTATACTCAGTTATCTGAAGTAGATAAAACAAAGGAAGACCTTAAAGGTAAGTTACCTACATAGTTTTTACATCTTTCTAAATAAATACATCTCCTTATATAGAATGAATTTATTGAATAGTTTTGGGAATATTCAGTTTCATTGGGATTTGTGGAAAAGTAGTCCTGAGTTTTGTTGTTGGTAAAGCTATCTCAGTTTCTTTTATATTTATGAGAAATCAATGAAATAATTTTTGAAAACCTGTAAAACTATTACAGTGTCATATTTGATATAGTTGTAGATGTTAAGAAATAGCAAATTGAAACTTTACAAATTTTGTTATTTACAAAACCAGTCTTAAGTAATGGTACTAGTTGCTATACACAGGTTCCTTCTTTAATATAAATACATTGTTTGTTAGCACATACAGGAGTGCTGTTAGACCTGTCGAATAGATTTTTCTCTTCATTGAAAACATTTCTATTTACTTTGTTGATAATGCTTCTGTTTTTTAGAAAGGTAAATGAAGTTTGTTGTGTGTTTGTGTGTTTTTTGGATTTGAACCCAGGGCCTGACCTCAGAGCTGCATCTCCAGCCTTTTTTCACTTCTCGTTTTGAGACAGGGTCTGGCTAAGTTGGCTGGGAGGGCTTGAGTTTGTGATCTGTCGCCTCCGCCTTCCACAGCGCTGGGGTTATAAGCGTCTGCCACCAGGCCCAGCCTAGAATTTTTTTAAGTTGCTGTGAATAACATCTCATTTTATACAAAAATAAAAATTACTCACCATATATGTTTACATCCAAAAAGACTGGAAGGACATCATCAACTGTCAGCAGTGGTTAAATTTGAATATGGGATTATGGGCAGATTTTAAATTTCTTTTTACTTATTGGTACTTTCAAAAACTTCTGTAATACATGAGCTATATTTATAGTAAAATACAGTTTTAAAGGTTGAACTCCCAGACATAGAGATACTAAAAAATTGATCATTGCCCTTCGCACATGATTGTGTTAGTTGGATTATTATTGGACTTTAGAAATCATTACTTTATTTACTTATTTATTTTTTTCTTTTTTCTTTTTTACCAAGAACATGTGTTGGTACATTGTATACATAATGATCACATTTATCATGGTTATTTTGTACCTGTACATGGTGTATCTTGGTCCCTTGCCCCTTCCCTACCCCTCCATTCCCCCCTTTCCTTATTTCAAAAATCATTAGTTTTAGTTTTTGAAAAAATTTCTTTATGTGACGTATAGTACTAAAGCCAGGAATGTCATAGAATTAAATGATATGAACCTTACTTTCAAGGAAGCTGGATTATAGTATATATTACATTCAAACATTGAGATTAAATTAATACAGTTTTGAAAGATCATAGGGACACAGAAGAAATCAGGGAAAAAATTTAAAAATTTACAGAATCAAATACAGTGGTAATAAGACACATCAGAATCTGGGACACGATAAAAGTTCTAAGGTAGAAGTTCATAGCTGTGAGTGCCTACATTAGGAAAACAGAGTGTTCCCAATAACCTATTGATGCATCTTTTTTTTTTTTTTTTGGGTGCTAGAATGATGCATCTTAAGGTCCCAAAAAAACAAGAACAATCCAAACTGCAAACTAGTAGAATGAAACAAATTATAAAAATCTCAGTGGAAGGGGCTGGGTATTTACTTAAGTAGTTAAAGTGCTTGCCTTGCAAGCGCAATGCCAAGTTCGAACCCCAGCATCAAAAAAAAAAAAAATCAGAGTGGAAATCAATCAAATTGAGACTGAACTAGTAGTACAAAAGATCAATGAATTGAAGAGTTGGTTCTTTGAAAGGATAAATAAGATTGGAAGACCCTCAGCTGAACTCACTGAGAGAAAGAGAAAACCCACATGAATATAATTAGAAATGGAAAAGGGAAAATTAAAGATACCATAGAAATCCAGAGGACTGTTAGATACTATTTTGAAAATATATTCCAATATTAGAGAATTTAGAAGAAATGGATAAATTCCTTGACACACAGGCTTACCAAAATTGAACCAAGAAGATACAAAAACTCTGAACAGACCAATAACAAGTAAGAAATGCAGTAATGAAAACACCCACCAAGGAAAGCCCAGGACCCAGTGTATTCACGACTGAATTTTACAATCTTGGAGAAGAACTGGCATCAATACTCTTAACAGACTTTTCCATGTACTTGAAGGGGGAAGGAATATTTTCATACTTGTTCCATGAAGCCAACATCACCAAAGTAGATAAGGACTCAACACAAAAAGAAAACTACAGGCTGATATCCTTGATGAATATAGTTGTAAAAATCCTCAGTAAGACACCTGTGAGCAGAATTCAACAAGTTATTTTAAAAAATCATACTCCACGACCAAGTTTACTTCATCCAGGGATGCAAGGATGGTTCAACGTATGTAAATCAATAAATGTAATATGGGAGTTGGGGAGTTGGCACAGTGGAAGTTCTAGGCCCTGAGTTCCATCCCCAGCCCTGTCCTCCCTCAAAGTGTAATACATTACATAAATAGAATCAAGGAAGAAAAATCACATGATCATCTCAGTAGGTGTAGAGAAAGCCTTTGACGAAATCTAGCATCCCTTCATGATAAAAACCCTGATGTAAATAGGTATAGAAGGATCTTACTTCAAATTGTTAAAAGCCATGTATGAGAAAAGCAGAACCAATATTATACTGAGTAGGGAAAAACAGAACATCCCTCTAAAATCAGGCATAAGGTAGGTGTCCACTTTTACCATGCATGTTCAGTACTGAACCAGAAAGAAGACTGAAATTGTTCTTTTTTTTTTTAAATTTACCAAGAACATGTATTGGTACATTGTATGCATAATGATCACATTCATCATAGTTAATTTGTACCTGTACATGATATATCTTGGTTCCTCCCCTTCCCCACCCGTTCCTTCCACTCCGCCTCCCCTCCTTATTTACAGCAGCTTTACTTATATTTTTCCATTTTTTCCCCCTTTTTCCTTTCTTTTCTTTTTCCTTTCCTTCTTTTCCCCCTCCTCCCTTTCTAGTTCTCCTCCCTTTTGAATATTGTCTTTCTTTTACATAATATCTGTTGTACCTTTTGTCCTTATCTAAACTTATGATTTCTCATATCAGAGAAACAATTTGATACGTACTCACGTGTGTCTGAGATGTTTCACTTAGGACTGTGTTCTCAAGGTGCATCCATTTACCTATAAATGTCTCAAGTTTATCCTTTTTTATGGCAGAGTAGTACTCCATTGTATAGAAATTATGTCATTTTCAAGAAAATGGATGGAAATTGAGACTGAAACGTTAAGTTAAACAAGCCAAAGTCTGACATGGAAAGTTACTTGTGGCATGGTTTCTCTTATATGACAAATCTAAAGCATGAATAAAAGAGTAAAATAAAGGAGAAACTGTAGGAAAGGAGGTAGTTGTTGGAGGTGGGATGGTGATCAGGGGGAGGAAGAGGGAGAATAGGGAAGGCGGTAAAAGGATTGCAATGATGAAGGTATGCTGTATACATGTACCATTTCCCCAAATCAAATGTAACTATGATGTATAGCAAGAATACTTATTTTAAAAATTTGAACAAAGTATATAGCTCTTTATTTAAAGTATTAAAAAAAGCATATACGCGAACAAAATACTTTACAAATTTTCCATTGTGTTTGAAAGAGAGATTAGATTATTAATTTATTATTTTTAGTAATTTTTCTTTCTGAAATGTTAATGTACACCTCCAGAATATTTTTTTGAGTTTTCAAAATTTTCTTTAGAGCATATTAAAAATCTCCAGACTGAACAAGCATCATTGCAGTCAGAAAATATGCAATTTGAAAGTGAGAATCAGAAGCTTCACCAGAAACTTGAAGTAATGACTGAACTGTATCAACAAAATGAAAGGAAACTCCATAGGTAAGAAAAATTTTATTATTATTTTTATCATTATTATCATTTTGAAACATGCTCTTGCTATGTATGTGGTCCTGGCTGGCCTCGATTTTATGGCAATCTTCCTGCCTCATCTTCATAGATTCTGTATGTGCAAGTTTGCCTACTTGATAACATTTTATTTGTAATCCAGCATCTGTTCTTGCAGAGCTTTTGTGGCCATTTGTGGACGTGTTAAGAACAATAAAGTTTGAATTGCCCTGCTGAGCCTGAGCAAGGCAGCTCTCTGCCTTTCTTGTTTCAATTCTCAATCTGTAGAGAGGGGTCCTTTTCATAATGTCTGGTGGTACATCTTTCACATTTTTATACTTTTTGTTGATGATTTAGTTGTTTAAAATGTGCCCCAAACATAATGCCGAAGTGCTGTCTAGTACTCTGAAGTACAAGAAGGCTGTGATATATTTTATGGGGAAAATACATGTCGCATAAACTTAGTTTAGGCATGAGTTGTACTGTTGGCTGTGAGGTCAATGCTAATAAATCAGCAATGTGCATTAAATAAGGTATCTTTAATTAAAAGTATACATGAAGCAAGGTCGTATATTGGTTGGTTGATAAAGTTGTTGTAACCAGAGGCTAATAGGACCCTCATCCTTAGGAGCAGTGGTCTAGTATTTGTTAATTCAAGGCTTGTGGTGACTTCATAGAACTTAAGTAACAAATTATTAGAACCTACAGTATACACTGGAAAGCTGATTAAAAACATTAATGCTCCATTGAGATGAGGGTGCTGGGTGGTTTGTTAGGCTCATTCACTGCCAAGCTCTCTATCTCAGTGCTTTGGATTAAATTCAAAGGTGAAAACTTGCCATTCCTCGTGGACCTTCGAGCTGTTTTGGACTTTTGAGGCTGTGGAAGAGAAATAAATGTGACTAAATGGAAGAGTTGACATACAGCCTCAGGGCTTCAGTCAGTGAAACTAAGAATAGGCCATTCTTCTGAAGCTAGAATGTGGGATAGTGTATTGGAAATATATTTTGGTTATCAAGAGATTATTCGAGATGACAGAAATACTTGTATGTATTTTTTTGGAATAAAAATGTATATGGTCGATACGGGATTTTAATTAGATAGTTTAAATTTCAAAGAAAAGATGTTTTCTGTAGATTGTCAAAGCAAGAATGAGAGGCCGAATAGTATCCTGCCTATGCGTGTTATTCACATTGTGATTTCATTCATTAGTTTGAAATGTTTTGAATTCCCAAAATATTATATATTACATTCTTAAGCTGTTTACTAAAATTAAATGAATTGTGCTACTGGTTGTTCTTCACAGTAAAATGTAGAAAGGTGACTGAACCAGTAAAATGTTAGATTTAAATTCTTGCCTTCATACGATATAATGTAAGTTCAGTTGTTTTCTGTATTCTGGCTTGATAGTTTTCATGACATATGTTACATTACTAGCACTTTTCCAAATTTGTCTGTCTGTCTGTCCTGTCTATGTATGTATCTATCTACTTATCTATCTGTTTACTTGTCTATTTGTTTGTTTATTTTGGTTTTTTGAGACAGGGTCTTGCTGTGTAGTTCAGGCTGGCCTTGAACTCACTGTGTAGCCCGGGCTAGCCTTGAACTTGTGGTCATCCTCCTGCCTCAGCCTCTGAGTGCTGAGATTACAGTCGTGCACCACCATGCCCAGCTCCAAATTTAATATTGCAGAGAAGTAAAAATGTGGAACCTAGGAGCATAGTGTGTTGCTTTAAATATGTGAAGATGTGATTGTTTTTTAGTTGTCGCATAGTGTTTCTTTTCACGGTGTAATTTCTACCTTTAATAGGCCCTCTCAAAATCGAGGGGAGGTAAATAAGAGCTCCTAAGTCTCAATGGGGGGGATGGCCGTCTTCAGGATATACAGTGTGTAGAGACACAGAGACACACCTCTCTTCATTACCTGCGCCATTACGACTTCCATGCTTTTCCTAAGGCAATGACTTATTTTCTTAAAAGACCTACATAAGGATTGCCCTAGGGGAGTACTTTCTAAACATTAGGCATGTAGTGTATAATGTAAAACATACTTGTGCCCTGTGGTATTTCTCCAGTAGTTTGTGATGGTTCTCTACAAAGTTCTTAAAGGAGAAGAGACATCTGTTTAGCATTCCATATGTGTTTTCCTGTGTTGTTCAATGATATTTCTTGAGAGACCAGCATTAATGATACTATGTGAAGCAATATGAGTAATACAAAGGACTTGCAAGCTCTCTGCCTTGGTCCAGTTACAGTCACACACCACAAAATGATATGTTGCTCAACTATGAACTGTGTATGTGCAAGTGTTCTCATAAGATTGTGTTACCTAGTGAAGTCCTAATCATCTTTCTTTGTGTGAGTACACTCTGTGATGTTCATACAGTGGGGATAAATTGCCAATGACACATTTCTCAGGTTATCCCTGTTGCTAGGTAATGAACCTTGTATTAAGTTTTTCTGTGCTTCACTTTCATTTTCATTTTTGTAAAATAGAAATAATAATAATACCTTTCTTAATAGAGGTATTGCAATTAAATATGGTAACACTGGTGAAGGCCTGTACTGGCAGCGATGGCGAACCTCTTAGAGCTTTCAGTGATACACACAGTTGCTGAGTCATGAGTGCCGTAGGTTTGCCACCAGTGGAGTGACTCGAGACTGTGCTGTACTAATGGCACACACTAATGACTCAGTAAATTACTTATTATTACTCTTAAAGGAACTAAGAATAGCTGGACATGGTGGCACATGCCTGCAATCCTAGCAATTAGGAGGCTGAGGCAGGAGGATTGCAGTAAATTTGAGGCCAGCCTGGGCTACATAGTGAGTTCAAGGTCAGCCTGAACTACATAGTGAGACCTTGTCTTAAAACATCCAAAAAAAAAAAAAAAAACAATGAAGAGTAGTAAGTAGGACTAGAACTGCTTCTAATATTATTTACTTTGGGTTTATTCTATTATTATTATTATTATTGAACTGCTAATCCCCATTGGAAGTCTAATCCCCATTTTTAACCACCAGTTAATACTGAAGCACAGTTTATTATATGGTAACTTTCTGTCTAACAAATTTAATACTTTTATATACAAAGGCTTGATAAATAATATATAGTTATAATAGTTATATTGATAACCTTTGATAACCTTATTTTTTGATAAATTAATATAGAAAACTCTTGACTATAATTTCAGTAGTATTGTATTGGATACAATGCTTTACAGTTTTGAATTTATAATACTCCACACCAGAAATATTAACTGTTTTTTTCTTCTCGCATATAGTATTTGTAGTAGTATTACAAAAATTATTTTGTGGGAAGTAACAGTTTTGATACAGTTAAAAAAATGTAACTGATTATTTTGCGACATGTAGTAAAAGAAATAAAACAAATTTTGTGTTAAGGAAATTAACAGTAGAGGAAAATTACCGGTTAGAAAAAGAGGAGAAACTTTCCAAACTGGATGAAAAGATCAACCATGCAGCTGAAGAGCTGGAGACCTACAGGTATTAAATACTCTTTCTTTTTGGGGTGGGGAGGGTGTCTAAAAATTCAGTAATAGAAAAAAAAGATGAAGGAACCAAAACCAACCAAAAGCAACCAAAAACAATCAAAAACAAGTGACATTATACAGAACATACAAAAAGGAGAAATGTTTTCTTTTAAGGTTATGTGACTTTTAAACCCCACATTTGAATACAGGCAATTCAATTTTATATTACTATCAAGAAATTTATTTTAAAATCTTTTACTTTTTGCTTCAAATGGGAAGAATATATATATAATATTAATGAGTTGCACAGTGTTCCATAAAAAGAAAAGTAAGCCACAATTAGCATTCTGAATAACATTTATGGGACAACCTTGGTTCAATCTTCACTGGATCCAAGGAAATAGAGAAAAAAGAAATAGGATAGAATGGTGTCTGGAGTACATAGTTGTGATACTTTGGTTTACTCAAGGAAGAATAAACTTGGGTTTTAACCAAAAGAAGGAATTATTTTGTTAGTCTTATAAAGGTAATAAATAACATTTTAGCTTGCACAGGTTGTTAATTTTCTAGGATTCTAATAAGATTGCAGGCATCTGAATAAGCTTTCCAGGATCATGCTTCTTAAAATAAAATGGTATGCTCTATAGAAACCTTTGTGCAACCTTCGCTTCAGAGAAAACCAAGTGGCAGCTTAATTAAGGTTGAAAATTAGATCAGGAAAAGAATACTTTAGAATTTTTAAAGGTGATTTCTTTTTTTTTTTTTTTTTTTTTTTTTTTTTTTTTTTTTTTGTGGTGCCGGGGATTGAACTCAGGGCCTTGTGCTTGCAAGGCAAGCACTCTAATCACTGAGCTAAAGCCCCAGCCCCTAAAGGTGATTTCTTAACATAAGTTCTGGAGTTATTTTTTTACACAAATAGAACATTTAGAGTATTTTAATATTTTTTAGTAAAGTGTTCATTATATTTTAGTACTGTGTTGGAATAATTATTTGTTCCTTTAGAACACGAGCCAAAGATCTTGAAGAAGAATTGGAGAGAACCATTCAGTCTTATCAGGGGCAGGTATGTGTGTGTGTAATTTAAAACAGTTCTGATTTGTTTGAATTGATGCAGGAATACAATTATTTGACCAGATGTATACTTCTCTTTCAGTGTGGCATGTGGCCGTGGACTATTTCTAGGGAGCCAAGATTTTGAGATTTAAAAAATTCTTATTTAAAGTTCCCTGCTTCTTTGAGAATGTGGATTACATTGCATAAATAAACATATGTCAGTATTGGGTTCTCATATTTAGCCAGGCTAGTTGGTGACTGCACAAAATAGAACTAGACTTGTTTCTATGTTCAGTTTTTGTTTTAAAAGTATAATACAGTTGGTCATGTACACCTGAAAATTTGTTTTAAAATGATTACTGTCTCTCCAAAGATATTTGGGGTATTAATGAGTTTATGGGGTATACATTAAGTCATAGTGGTAAATATAAGTAGTGTTTACTTAAAAATAATTATAAATATTTTTATAACTTTGTTTTTCAGATTATTTCCCATGAGAAAAAAGCACATGATAATTGGGTAAGTTTTAAATTCTCTTACAGTTCTTTTGTCGAATTCCTTTCAGAAGATATATTGCTAATTTAAATTAGGTGAAGATAAAAGTATTTTTAAAGATCCCTTAATTTCATTTGTGGTGAATTTATATTAAAAGTTCAGAACACATACAAAGAAGTAATTATCAGTATCACTTTGTATTGTTTGAATGAATTTAGACATAAAAGCACATACATACTTATGTTTAAAATAACAAATCTTACTATATTTTACTGTTTATAAATTGCTCTCAGGAAACCAAGAGAGAATAGAAGAGGGGAAGGGGATGTAAAAAGATTTAAGATGTGTTATGTACACATACCAACTTCCCATAACAAATGTAATTATTGTGTACTGCAAACGTGTGCTAATACAAAGAACGATAGGGTATATGTGTTTGAAGCAAGGGGGAGTATTTGATGAAGATTAATGGCAATGTGTTTTTACTGTAATACGTTTTTATTTAAACATTAAAAAAATTTGCTTTCAATATATCGAAGATACTCATCTATGAATGGTTTGTAATTTATAAAAACATTTCTTATTTGATGAACCTTTAGTTTGTTTCTGCTTTTTTATGATTGTAATTTCAGGTATTGGTTTCTTCATTAAGCATTTCTTTGTTTAATCCTACTAGATTTAATCCCCCTTTCTGGACTCATGTTGTGCTGTTTTTATGTGTGGCAAGTATCCTGTTTTTCTTTTTTTTTTTGATGCTGGGGATTGAACTCAGGGCCTTGTGCTTGCGAGGCAAACAATCTAACCACTGAGCTAAATTCCCAGCTCCTGTTCTTTTCTTAGTCATTTATATTTGTTCATGGCACAAGACTTAAATTTCAATAAGACAGGGACTGTTTCTTTTTACTCAACATCTGCATGGAGCAATAGTTTGTGTAAGTGGTATTTAATAGTGTTTTAGAGTGCAAAGTGGTCAGTCACCAAAGTTACAATTTTAGTTATCCTTTGTAAGCTTTTCAGAAATCTGCAATCACTTACCATCAGTTTATTTTTGTACATATTTCTGTAATATATCTTTAATGTTGCTAGTTTATGAGTTTTGTGTCTTATACTTGAGAGTGTTTTATACTATGTAGAAAACGTTTATAAGTAGTTTTGGTTCTACATTGTTAACAGTTAAAAGAATGTTTTATTTTACTAACTAAAATTTTATTAGTGTACATTCTTTTTTGTTAGTACAAAATTGATTGTATTATTATATATTGGAAAAAGATTCACACATGGAATCTTTTTGATAGTGCTGAAGTAATTTAAGCTGTGCTTTTTGGAGATGTTTACATAAGTTATTCTTTGGTCAGTTAAAGTCAGTTCTAGAGTCATTTTTAATGTGTAGTTCACAATTTTAAGTGAAAGCAAATTTGATAGTGTAGTTCCTTTTACTTGTAAAGGGGTAGTTAATTGCCTACTTTTATATGTTATGAGGTGTGATCAAATATATGGCTAATATTAAATTTAAAAAATTATTCCAATAAAAGACACATTGCCATTAATACCACTCAAAAGATTTCTCCTTACTTTGCACACATTCATCCCATTGTTCGTAGCACTTTCTGAAGTGGTTCTGGAAGTCTTTTCTTGAGAAGTGTCTTTTGTTGTGCTGCTATTTTTATGCCATCACTGTGATATTTATGCTATTCTTTCATTTTCAGTTTGTCTAAAATATTTTTTAAAAGGTGTTATTTTCTTTAAGTTGGCAGCTAGGACTGCTGAAAGAAACCTCAGTGAGTTAAAGAAAGAAAATGCTTACAACAGACAAAAGTAAGTACCTTAGAGGGGGCACTTTAAAACTTAAAATTACAAAAAAAATTTCAAATTAGTCACTGCTTTTAATTGTGTAAGACTTTTAAAGGAGAAGTAAGGAAACTTGCAGTGTACTACCATATCTGGGTTGTGAAATATCTTAGTTTTACTAGATGTGACTTGGTTTTTTTCTTTGAAATACTTATCCTAATAAGGTCACTGAAATAGAACTTGAAAGAAAGTATTCACCAATTCTTCTGTAAAAAGTATAATTAAAAAAGAATTTTTTTTTAAAACCAGTGTAGCTACAGGGAGGTAAAAAGGGAAGGAAATTAAAAAGAAGAATCTTTCTGACAGAGTAATGCTTAGAATGTCAGCGTTTTGTAAATGACTAAGTAGACAGAAAAAATGTTTATTATCTGTCATTGCCTGGTTTTGTTGTATTGGATATCATTGTTGTCAAATAATAAAATGAAGGGGAGATTGAAAATGTATAGTAGAAGGGAAGACTAAAGGCTTTTCTATGAGAATAGTAACAGTCTTCTGAGAGTTTTATATTTTCTTGCCAGACTTTATAATTAACATTTAGTCCCCTTCTTGTCTTTTCTGTCAGAAATTAAAATAATCAAATGTCTTATTTCAGTTCTGATGGTCAAGAAGTAGAATAAGAGTCAGATGAAAGTTCACATTTTTAACACAAAAAGTTTGTGAGTAAAGTAATAGGATGAATTAATGAGATTTCCAATTTCATGTTATGATTGGAATCATTTGGATCACATTACAGGTCATCTCAGGAGTGCTGTGTTTTAATTCTGGCACTTTCATTTGTAACAAGTCATTTGAACTCCTAGCCTTCGTTTTCTTAGTTATAAAATGATGGATTTGAACTGGTTGACCTGGCTTTTTTCATTTCAAAAATTTGGATTCTATAGGATAGTACTTACTGTGCATTGCACTCTAGAGTTTTGAAGGAATGAAACAATCCCAACTCTCAACAGAACATCACTACCCATAAGCAACAAGGAACTGGTTGCCCCAAAATAAGTAATGGGAGATGTTGCAAGGTGACTTGGTCAGAATAGAGGCTTTTTCTCCCTGTGTCAGAACTGAGGGTAGAGTAGCTTTACTTGGTGGTGGCATTTTTCTTGAAATGTGGTGCTTCTCTTGGATAAGTAACTTAGCATTCTTTGTTCTTTATTTGCAGATTAACTGAAACAGAGTTTAAATTCGAACTTTTAGAAAAAGATCCTTATGCACTTGATGTTCCAAATGCAGCATTTGGCAGAGGTAGTCTTTTTTTTTAGCCCTTAATTTTAAATACATATATGTTTATATATTGCAATAAAGTTTGTATTAACACTGTTGTTTATAAATAATTTAGGAGCTGGGGTTCTATTCTAAGCTCTCAAAAATTCCAAGTGTCAGGGATTTGTTTCCCTAGCAGTAAAAAAAAAAAAAAAAAAATTACTGCTATCTTTGTTTCTCAGTTGGATTCTGTAAGGTAATATATTTTCAGTACTGTGATCTTGAAAAGCCAAGTGGTTGGCAGTTAGTAAGGTACTCATTATTTGGGGGAAGAATAAATGAATAAGAAGTACTTAGATGGAATGGCATTGTGACTGTTTACGTATTTAACTATACTTTTAAATTTGCTTGGATTATAAAAATGGGAATTAAAATAGTTTTTAATTATTTAATTTAAAAGGTGAGGAAAATTTAATCTGAGTTTTGATTGATTACTTACCCCTGTGGGAGGACCAGTTCTTTGTAAGATGTGTTTAATATTTCTGTCCATTCGTTTTGAGATGGTGTCTTTAATGATCTCAAATTATTCTATGTAGTTTAAATGTTTAAGAATAGTTTTGGTTAAATTGGAACTAAGGTCTTGGAGCAGTGAAAATAAATCTATACTTGTATGAATAGAATTTCATTTTGATAACCTTCAGAAAGTTATAAAAATTAGTTGAGAGTCAACTTTAAAATGAAAATCTGCTTCTACATTTTAAAAATATCAGATTATTATGAATTTCAAGTAGTAACAGTTCGGAGTTGGGGGTAGTGTACAAAAGGAATTTTTTTTCTAAATCCAGTGCAGAAGTCTCAGGGAAGGAAATTAATGCTTTGATCCGTTATAACTTATTTGAGTATTTTATAAGATTTACTGTGTTTAAAAGTGTTGCTTCGGTGCCATTTAAATTTGGTTTTTGTTGTTAATTTTTTTTTTTTTTTTTTGGTGCTGGGGATCGAACTCGGGCCCCTGTGCTTGCAAGGCAAGCACTTTAACCACTGAGCTAAATCCCCAGCCCTTTGTTGTTGATTTTTAACCTTTAAAGCATAACCATTATTTTGGGAGTGGTTAAATTTGTAAAATGTTAGGACTCTTGGTTATATGGATTATAGAGAAAGTGATTTTTCTGATTAATTAGTATATGTAAACTGGGTTTCTGCTGGTAAGGAATCAAAAATAATTTCTGATGCTTCAGCGTATTTTATGCATTTTTCTGCTCTGAACTTTACTAACATTTCATGCCCCAAACAGAGTGGATCTGGTCTTGATTTAAATAATCACTGCCGGGGATGGGGAATTAGCTCAGTGGGTAGAGTGCTTGCCTAGCAAGCACAAGACCCTGAGTTCTATCCTTGGCACAAAAAAAAAAAAAAAAAGATCACTGCCATATTGCAACCCTCATCAGTTGAAATATCTGGAAGCATACTGCCATTAACAACAAAACAAAGCATATCTCGTGTTCCCAAACCCTCGTATAACTCCAAAATATCACCTACGTCCTTTGTTTAACCTCTGTGGTTATTTAAGTGTATTACCAAGAGAGTAATATATTTTATTACACGTCTGTTTGGTAGACTTCAAAAACACCTCATTCTCTATTTAATTCAGTCCTGTATTAGCAAAACCAAAGGCATAGTGTTTAGCACTTGGATTACACTAAAGTTGGTAATAGCATGACCTAATGGTAATTGTTGAAATGGGATTCCATCTTTATAGTGTAGCTAACTGAAACTATGAATTTGAACTTGCTGTTTTAATTATTCCAGAGCATTCCCCGTATGGTCCCTCACCATTGGGTCGGCCTTCATCTGAGACGAGAGCTTTTCTCTCTCCTCCGACTTTGTTGGAGGGTCCACTCAGACTCTCACCTTTGCTTCCAGGGGGAGGAGGAAGAGGTATATTGTTTAAACATTTTTATTACTCTAAATTTCTTCCTTTATATTTTTCATCTCAACTTACCTTTAAAATGATTTGTAAAATAAACATTTGGAAAATACAGGCATTCCTTGCACTTATTGTGGGTTACTGTACTTGTTTTTGGAAAAGCATCTCTACAACATCTAATTTTAGTATATTTTAGCATTACTTAAGTTGAGTATTCCAACTCTGAAAATCCGAAGTCCAGAGTGCTCTGAAATCCAGAACTTTTTGGGCACAGCACTCAAAATGTTGTGCATTTTGGAGCATTTCATATTTCAGATTGTCATATTTGAGATACTGAACCCTGAAGTCTCTGCAAACATTTCAAAATCCAGAAAATTTCAAAATTGGGAACACTTCTGATCTCAGCCTTTTCTAGTAAGGGATAGTCAATCTGTGCTAGATTACATTTTGATCAAGGATTTCATGCATATCTTATTTTTAAAAAGCTGTATATTATATACTACATAAAACTTTTTAGAGAATATATAAAATAGAATAACAGTTTGACCAGCATGGAAGTTTGTTTTGATGAAACATTATTAGAGTGTAGAATTTAAAAAGAATTAAAAATTTTATTACTGTTATCTTTTTATTGTTGAAAATCAGGAAGTGAAAGGATCTTTATTGTTTTTAGAGTGAAGGAGTTTAAAGGTACCCTTTTAAGCAGAGTTTTATGGGAATATTTAAGTAGTAGTATACCTTTTGTTGATACTTTGAGAACCCAGGTTCTGCCTCCTGTGCCCTTAGCTATTTTTGAGAATTTCTGTAGCTACCTCATGCCCAAGCAGGATTCTTGAGATTTCTACATTTACTTCATCATTGTCCTCCTGGCTCTGATGCCTTTGAAAATTTATTTGCCTTGAGGTTTCCGCTTTCATTCTTTGACCTAAGTTTCTTCACTTTGTCAAATTGCTTTAAAGATTTTCCTGGATTTGTGCCAAATTAAAAAATAAAAGCTCTATTCCAAAATCAAAAGTCTTCAATTTTCAGTTTTAACTTTGTGTTTTATGATAGCCGGTTGTGTTTTTCACTAGTGAAGTGGCCCCACCCTTTTTATCAGTGCTTTTAACAGATTGGTTTTGAGCTAAGAATGTAAAGTACAGAGTCTATATAAAAACATCAGATTAAACCCCACATGTCAGAACTTGCGTATGCAATTAATTCGATACAGGGATTTGAATCCAGAACCTTCACACTGAGCTACATCTCTAGCCTTTTTAAATTTTTATTTTGCGACAGGGTCTCCCTAAATTGCCCAGGCTGAGCTCAAACTTGGCAGTCCTCTTGTCTCAGCCTCTCAGAGTGCTGGCATTATGGGTGTGTGCCATCACATCCCCCCAGTATTACTCAAATGTTTTCTGAGAGAACCTGCATACTTCTCCAAAGAAGCTACTATTATTCTTAATGTTTTTGGAACTCTTCCTTTGGAGCTGCCTTCAAATAATATGAGAAAATCCTTTTCCTACTTTATGGTCACAAGATACTGTCCCATTCTCCATTTCTTACTTATATCTTCTGTCCTCAGTCTGTTCTGCTTAGAGCTGATCCTTCCCACCTCCCGGTTATCTGCAGGTTGGGCCCACAGCCTGGCCTCCCTGCAGAGGGAGCCTCTGCTTGTATGTTTGGAATTGGAAGCCCTGCAGTCTGTGCTGTAGACTGGTGATAGGAGACCGGGGAGATTTACATTGGGTACTCCAAAAGGGGACTGATTTTGAAATTCACATATTTGCTGTGTAGGCTTAGGTCTTAGTGCCATCAGTCACTCCTCACCCAAATTTTTAACTTTGACTGATGGTAAGAACTGTATTCTATATCTAGTCATATTACAAACCAACATAATATAATCTTTTTTCATTTTTATTTTTTATTAGGACATGTTTGCAGTACATAACAATTACATTCATCCTGAGGGATATACAGTAATTGAAAAATTACATGAAATAGTACTTACCAGTACAGTTTTGATGATTTGTGATGCTGTCAATCTTATTCTATTTCATTGAAAAACAGTGCTGATTAGGACTAAGTTAGTTTCACATACCACAAATGGGTAGTAGGTAGCAATCTGAAAGTGTCCTGGATAGGGTATAATTGGCCAAACTGCATGTGTTGAATCACTGAAAGTTCAATTATGTAAGTCAAGGATTGCCTGTAGTCAATTGGTTATTTGAAATAAGAGTAAAAATTACCTTTGCTTTCTCCTCTCCTATTTAAATTCCTTTCCTATGAAGTTGCTTTCAGGATACAATGTGTTTAGATCATTTGCAAAGGTGTTTTACCATTTGTTTAAAAAGCTACAGACGTTCTTGGTAAGTTATCAGCAGGCCTTGACAGAGTTGCTTTGGACTGAGTTTCTATAACCTACCAAAGAAGGATGAAGAGTGTTCTTTTTTCTTCCTTTTATTAATCTTTTTAAACTTGAAAGTTTGCATGAGATACATGTTTGAATAAGAATGAGTGTAAACCATTTTAGAGTAAATTGTATATAGCTTTTAGTCTTTGTAAAAAACTTCAACCCTGAGTAATTTTCACCTGGTTAGTCAGTTGCCCTGTAGTTTTGGTCCTCTGGTTGGTTGTGAGCAATTGGTGAAACTTTTGAATATGTCAAAAGCTGTTTGCATCAGTGTAGAAATAAAATCAGCCTAATTGAGTCTTGAACATTTTCTGCTTTTCTATCTGCCTTCTAATTAGAAGGCTAAACAAGTTAGAAGAAAAGATTTGGGGAGTTTAAGTGATGTACAGCGGTAAGGAAATTTGTCCTTCTGACATAAAAGCCAGTTTGACCTGACCCTACAAATGAGTATCTGGAAATTTTAAAAAAAGATTACTTATATTCTGAAAAGCAATGCTTCTACTGATTTTTACAAGTTACTTAAGAAAAGGTCAGGTTAATTTTGGTCTCTCCTTTTGTTTTTTTGGCTTTTTTTTGGTCTCTCCTTTTAAAGGAGGTACAAAAATGGGATGAGTATTTTAGTTAGATTTTTATTAAAAAAAAAGATGTTCGTTGAAAAGAGTAAGTTTTTGTTTTCTGGAAAATAGAATTTTGAGATACCTTCTTGCTCCCTCAATGATAGACAAGTAAGGTATTAACTTTCTTTTTTTGGGGGGGGTGCTGGGGATTGAACTCAGGGCCTTGTGTTTGCTAGGCAAGCGCTGTACCACTTGAGCTAAATCCCCAACCCTGGGTATTACTGTTTTTGTAGTGAATGCTTAAAATATATTTTACACTTGCTTTTTCATTTTAATTGAATGTGGGATTTTGGTTAGTTACTTTTCTTTCTGTGATGGTAAGAGAGTAGCGTTTTATTCCCCCCAGGGGTGGTGATCAAACTGAGGGCCTTGCACATGTTACGGAAGGACTCTGCCGCTGAGGTGGCTCCTAGGCCTAAGATGGGGCCTTGAAAATGAGTTCACTTTTCATAAATATCAGCAAGCCAGATTTTCTGATCTAAATGAATGTTACATTTAAAATGTTTATTTCAGCAATGCTGTTGTTTTTGAAATTTGTTTGAGACTTGTCTTCAGAACTTGTGAGTTTTCTATTTGAATTGGAATGTGATATTTAGAAACCATTTAGAGCCAGGTTTATCTGGTGGGTATAAATGTTTTTATTAAGTTGGTTAAAATAGTTTTGGAGCAGAACTAGAGTGTCATGTTACAACACTGAGATACAATTTCTGACATGTCTTTTAAGATATTTTGGGTAAATTGCATTTCTAAATGAGTTGTTCTAAAAAAAATACTTTGAGTAGTAGCAGAGTTATTAAACTAGTATGTAGCCCCTAGATGACTGAAATGAATCATGCTCATTTTGACTATTGACATATTAGTTTAAGCAACAAAAACGTAATTTTATAATTATCTTACTACATCTAGTACGGATATCTTTAAATTTACTTTCTATAGTCTTATTTTTCAGACTTAATATTTGCGATTTACATTGATTTTAACTGTAAAATGATGGTGACGATAGCATTTAAAAATGAATATTGTAGGCAGGTGTTTGTTTATGCATCTGGCAAAATTATTTTTCCCTTATCCTGGAAATGGCTTTGTTAGTATAAAGGTGTAGTCTACTTATATCTTAGAGAAACTTAGAATTGTATTTGCTTTTCAAGAAGTATCTTGATTTTATTTGAGATTAATTAAGTTGTATGCTTTTTAAGATGAAACAGATTTGTATGTTTTTTTTCTCTCTTAGGCTCAAGAGGCTTAGAGAATCCTCTGGACCATCAGATTAGCAATGAAAGAGGAGACTCGAGCTATGATAGGTTAACTGATCCTCACAGAGCACCTTCTGACACGGGATCTCTGTCACCTCCATGGGAACAGGACCGTAGGATGATGCTTCCTCCACCAGGTATGTAAAAACATAGTATTTATGTTTCAAAGGCAGCTAGTATGTGGAACATTGAAATAGAAAAGAACTCTGTATTTTCTCAAGAAAAAATCGTAATATATTTTAGAAAACAATAACAAATTTTTGAACAGAGTAACGGGAGATAACTCTTCACATAACAGGAAGCTGTTTACCCCTCCAAGTGGAATGTTTGTATTGTTTTTGTTGCTTATGAAAGTAGTATATACTTATTTTAGAAAATATGAATGATGCAGAGATATGTAGAGAAGTGAAAAGTTCCTCTTATCATCACAGCAATGTCCTTCTCAGAATTTAGTTATATATATTTTAATTACATATATGTGCATATACATACACACATACATAAATTTAGGTATTCAAATTCTTTTGCATACAAATTCTTCTGTGCAATTATATCATTTACTCTTTTGTTTTTCTTTAGGCAGACCCATGTATGTAATGTAAAAAAAACACAAGAGCAGACATAAACAGACATGTAGACAAATAGTTCTATAGCTTGAATATGGGGTTTCATAAATATAGCTGTAAGTGATAAAACGGCATAGAACTATACACATGCATTGAACTGCGGTTCGTTTCCTTTTGGTTGTATGATACTGTAGTTATGAAACAATAAAATATTGGTGGAAACTGGGTAAAGATCTGGCAAGATCTCTCTGTACTGTTTTTGTGATTTTCTATGAATCTTTTGAAAATTAAAACCTGAAGCCCTTATTGGATATAATGCACATATGGGAAGGCACAAATATTCATAAGCATGTAACTTGATGCTTTCTTCAGTTTGAGTAGCTATATAATTACGTCTCAGGTCAGCTTTCATTTTTTGTCTTATAAGTTTAATTAGAAATCTTTTTTATAATATTTTACTATTCACATATTATCTAAGTAATCAATTAAAATTTTAACAAAAATATATCTGGAGGTAACTAGCCCATTATAAAGTTGTTATAAATACAAAAGTACAACAAAAATTTACCAGTGTGACTTGGCTCAGTGCTTCAGTCCATAAGAAAAAACACAAAGATATTTTCATGTTTAGAATTATAATATTATAGATTAAAGAGACCTGGTGAGAAAATGGGCTAACTTGCTTATATACTTTCTTTGCTGGGGCAGACTTCCTAAGAGTGGTAGGTGCTGGCTTTTTGTCTTTGCTTTGTAAAATGATATTGAGGTGCCATCCTTTATTAAGGAGCCATGTCACCATCTTGTAGATGACTACTTCCAACTACAGCTCAGGTTGGGATACACAGTTTGAAAATTCATAGATTTAAAAAGAAAAAAAAAAAGAAAATTCATAGATTTAAATCAAAAGATAACAGTGGGTTAGTAGCTTTCCCGGGGGAAAGATTTAAAATATTAACTTGGTATTTTTAGATCTAAATACACTTAGAGATCTATGTGCTATAGTTTGCCTTGTTTTCATAAGAATCTTCACAAAAACATTTTTGTTAAGATACTGGTTCAGACAATAAAAGAATACAGATTCTTAAAGATAAGGTATAGGTATGTAATCGAATGATGCAATAGTACAATGAAGTGAGTACAATACTGACCAACAGCTGTGTCCAGTAGAACTCTCTGGAGTTATGGAAAGTTCTATATCTGCGCTGTCCAGTACAGTGCCACTAGGCGCTTGTTGCCAGTTAGCATTTAAACAGTGCTTAGTGCAACTTGAGAAATAGAATAATTTTTTATTTTATTGAATTTTATTTAATTTGAGGTAAGATTTAAAAGGCTACATGTAAGCCGGGTGTAGTGGCACACACCTGTAATTCCAGCATGCAGGAAGCTGAGGCAGGAGGATTGCCGCTAATCTCAGGCCAGCCTGGGCTACATAGTGAGACCTCCCCTCACCCCCTAAAAAAGCTACATGTAACAAGTGGCTAGTGGCTACATACTGGCTAGCATAACTCCAGAATGAACACTTGTGCTGTGTATGTGTATGAAGCTTTCTTTTGGGGGAGGGGGTAGTGCTGGGGATCGAACTTGGGGCCTTGCCCTTGCTAGGTGAGCGCTCTACCACTTGAGCTAAATCCCCAACCCCATCAAGTCTTTTTAAGAGACTTTGAGATTCTTTGTTGTATTTTATTTCCCAACATAAGAGCAGATTAATACAGAGACACTGTTTTAATCTTATTGTTAATATGGTAAAGTAATACTCTTTTTTTTTTTTTTTTTTGGTGCTGGGGATCAAACTCGGGTCCCTGTGCTTGCAAGGCAAGCACTTTAACCACTGAGCTAAATCCCCAGCCCAATACTCTGTTTTAAAGACAACTTTTATTGAGGATCTTAACGTACATACAGAAAAATTTACAAATATAGACAGTTTAATGAATTATCACGAGGTAAACGTACTTTTGCAACCACCACTCAGATTGAGAAATAGTACATAATCGTTCCTGTAGGAGTCATCCCTTGTCAGTTAGCTACTTCTTCCAAATATTATCTTGTCCAAAGTTAACCGTTCTTTTCTCTTCTAACATTTTAAATTTGGTCTGTTTTTGAACATATCAGTGGACATGTATAGTACGTATTTCTTTCATTTGGTTTCTTTGATTTGAAATTATATTTTGGAGGTTCTCCATATTTGTGCATGTATGTATAATTTGTTTTCCTTGGTGTATGTTTTTTGGGTGCATATATATCAATTTATTTACATTTGATGGACATATTTATATCTTAGTTTAGGATTATTATGAATAAAACATTGTTTTTACTTGCCTTTATATGAATTGAGTATATATCTAGGCTAGGCACCTTTGAGTCGCAGGATACGCATATTGGGTAAATTTTAGCACATTGTACTAAACAGTGTTCCTAAGGGTTGGTGTCAGCTAATCCTCTTACCTACAATGCCGTTTTAATTTTAGTCACTCTGCTCTGTATGTAGTAACAGCATTATGATAAAAATTTGCATTTCTCTGATTATTTGTAAGGTTGCATTCCTTTTTGGTAAGTTTATTGGCCATCTAGATATTCTCTTCTGGTGTATCTTTTTTTTTTTTTTTTTTCGTGGCACCGGGGATCAAACTCAGAGCCTCGCATGTACTAGGCCGGGCTCCACTGCTGAGCTGCGCCCCCAGCACTGTCGTGCACCTTTCGAATTTCATGTCTGTTTTTGAATTTAAACATTTGACTTCTCTGGTGTTTTATATTTCCTGTAAATGAGCTCTTTCATTCACAGTTTATATTATGACAAATTTCTTGGCTGACTCTAGTGTGCCCTTTTATTTTCTTAATGGTCTTTTGATGAACAAATTGTTGGTGTTAATATGGCTCAATTTACCATCATTTCTCTTAATGACTATTTTCTTGTTCAAGAAATTGTTCTTTACCTTTAGGGCATGAAGATAATATCTTACGTCTTATACTAAATAGTTACACTTTTCATATTAGATCTATAATCTACCTGGAATAAATTTTGTATATACAGTATCTATTAGGAATCAGACTTCATTTTGTTCCATGTGAATGTCCATTTGATGTAACACCATTAACTGAAAATACTCCTTTCTTCTACTGTTCTTAAGTGCCATTTTTGTTATAAATTATATATGCATGTGTGTTGATGTGTTTGAATTTGAGATCTTCCTGTTTCAGCCTCCCATAGTGCTGGGATTACAGGCATGCACCATCACCACCACACCTGCTACACATTTGAATTTATAAGCTTCGAATAAATGTTGGTATTTGGTAAATGAATCTTCCCTCTTACTCTTCCTCTTTGAGGTAGTTTTGACTACTCCTAGCCCTCAATTTTAGTGTCTGCACGCCAGTTTCTTAAAAATTTACTGCAATAATTTAAACTGGTAAATTTAGGCTTAACTTTGATCTGAAGTACATTTAGGTCTTATTTTCTCCTGGTGCTTTGTATTTTTCTGTGTGGGGATCTTGTACATATTTTGTCAGCTTTATTTACAGAAATATGATACTTTTGATGCAGTTATAAGTTATATTGACAAATTTTTATTTTCTTTTGACACATAGAAATTAACTAATTTTGTTTATTGTTCTATCTAGTAACATAATCTTTTCATTTTCTCTATATGTAATCATGTTGTCTTGAAATACTATAGTTTATTTCTTCTTAACCTTCCTGTGTTTTATTTTCTAATGTGTATATTTATGTACGGATGGATACATATATATTTTACTGGGTCCACAGACTATTTAGAAGTATATTCATTAATTTCTAAAGTGTAGATTTTCAGGTATCTTTTGTTACTCTTGTCTAGTTGGCTTTCCATGTGGTTGAAGTACATAGATCTGTGATTTACACCCTTTCAAATTTGTTGGAATTTATTTTATTTTATTTATTTATTTATTTATTTATTTGGTGCTGGGGATCGAACTCGGGTCCTTGTGCTTGCAAGGCAAGCACTTTAACCACTGAGCTAAATCCCCAGCCCCCGGAATTTATTTTAGAGGCGAGCATTTGGCCATGTTGGTAAGTGCTCCATACTTCCTTAATAAACAATGTGTGTTCTTCATACATGGGCACATTATCATTTATATACTAGATTAGATTAAATGCATTATTTGTGTCTCACATTTCTTCTTTTTTTTGTTCTTTTTTTTTTGAGAGAAGGTCTCGCTGTGTAGTGCAGCCCAGCCTTGAGCTCACCTTGTAGCCCAGGCCAGCCTCGAACTCAATGGCAATCCTCGTGCCTTGGCCTCCTGAGGGCTGGCATTACAGGTGTGCGCTCACATTTTTTCTTTATGTGTTTTGTTAGTGTATTTTTTCTTTTTTTTTTGAGACAGGGTCTCAGAAAATAGGGAGATTGGGAGAGGGTAGGGGAGGTGTCCAGGTGCTCCAGTGTTCTTGATTTGTCTTGATCATGACCTGGAGGGAATAAAGGATTGTCAGAACTTAGGGGAGAGAGAAAAAGGGTTACAGGAGTCGTTTAGGAGAGAGTGGAAAAGCTTAAACATCAGCAAAGTGCAGTATGATTACAGGGCATTATTGAGTGCAGTCATAACAATGACCAAGTACTTACTTTTCAGTATGTATTTTGTGCAAGATACTATGAAGTGCTTTTTAACTAATCATTCTAATACTCTAAGAGTGTTACGCTGTTACTCTCATGCACAGATGAATAAACAAAAGCGCAAAGAGGTTAGACAACTTGCCGAAGGCTGCGAAGTCAGATGGTGTAACATGGTCCTTTATATTTACTTCAAATATGTGTGTGTATAAATTAAACTTGTAGGTAAAACATAAGAAGAAATAGGATAAGAAGTATAAATTGTAAATAGCATAAAAAGCATAAATATGTAAGATAGAAAAGAAGTAAATGAGTTGAAGTCTGTTTTTTGTACTGGGCACATTGCCTTGCTTCTTTTTCTATAGACAACTGCTCAAGAATTTAGCGTGTATGAATTTTCTCTGTGTGTGTGTGTGTGTGTGTGTGTGTGTGTGTGTGTGTATGTGTATATGTATATTTAACATATAAATAAATAAATTTTTTTGAGATAGGATCTCGCTACGTAGACCAGGCTGGCCTCCAACTTGTGGTGGTCCTCCTGCCTCAGCCTCCAGAGTGCTGGGATTACAGGTGTGCACCACCACACCTGGCTTTGGTCTATAAATTTAAAAAGTTCTATCAATTTTCCTTATCAGCATTATGTTCCTAAATTCTTTGCCTGTTTATTTATTTTTTTGTATATTGATTACTTTGAATGTATTATAATAGTTCAGTATATAAATAAGGCAGATATATTTGTCCAGCTTCTGTTGGTGAGTATTTAGGGTGTCTCCAGTATTATATCTTTGATAACAAAGCTGCAGTGGACATTTTTTGTATAGTTGGTCTGTACATTTGTGCAGGAAATGGTTATCTATGTTTTCATTTTCGACAGATACTACCCTGTTGTCCTCGAGTGGTGACGAGTGAAGTGTGTGAGAGTGGCTTTTGCTCTGATGTCATTCTTGGTTGGTGGCACTGTTTTAGAATGCCCTGTATTGCTGACTCGCATTCCTCATCCTCATTCATTTTTTTCTCTGATCTTTTTTCTCCTTCCTTCCCTCCTTTCCCTCCCCTGCTACTAATTGAACCAGAGGAGCACTCCGCTGTGTCCTTAGGGCTTTTTTTTTTTTTTGAAACAAGGTCTTGATAAGTTTCCCAGGCTGTCTTCAAACTGACAATTCTCTGCCTCAGTCTCTTGGATAGCTAGGATTTCATTTTTTCTTTTCAATTATCTGTTACAAAGGTTGTAGAAAACAAAGACATGAAAGAAAAAGAAAGAATAAAAAAGAGAAATGAACTTTGTTTTATTTCAGTCTTTTAGCATATGCCTTCCATGTAGCTTGTACATGTGCGTGTGTGTGTGTGTATGTGAGAGATACCAGTACACCCTTGTCTATCCTTACTTTTTTTTTCTTTTTGTTCAGTATAACAAAAGACAGTTTATTTGGGGAAAAAGATGGAAGAGAAAGAAGATAGCTACCATGAGGTGGTAGGAAGTTTCAGAGCTGATAGCCCACTTTGTTTTTAGAGGCCTCTGTGATACCCATTGCTGGTTCCTTGAATAAGGACTACATAGGGTGCATTTTGTATTGTTTTCTCCTCTATTAAGACTTTAATTGTATTATGTGTACTTGTTGGTATCTCCATTCAATTATAAGGGCACAACCTGTTGAGACCAACATTGTATCACTAGTACCTGACACATAGGAGGTCCAGGTATATTTAAGGAGTGGATGGATTACTTTTGCCAGTGGAGGGCATCTTGAGTATATGACTTATAAAATAGTAAATTTGTAATAAAATTTTATGTAAAAAGTTATGTTGTTGGATGTATTTTGGAAGCAAAATATTGGTATAGTATCTTGAGATCTGATGAAGAAAAAGTTGAGATGTTTTCAGGTTCTCATTTCACCTCCTTGTCCATCTGTACCTCTTAGTTAATTCCATGTCTGAAGTAGAATGGAAAAACTCAGTTTAGATCTCAGTGGCTGATATTGGCCTTTGCCTTCACAGGGCTAATTCTGACCAGTTGAGACAGTTAAGGTTCTGAAAGGGGGTGTAAATGAAACTTCAAGACTATTTGGATCTGACCCTTGGGAGCTCATTAAATATTATTCTGTTGATTCTGGCTGATCCTAGGTGGTTTCCTTGGTTTTGTATGGAGAGACATGTTTCAGGGAAGTCCCAAATGACTGAGTCAGATGAAGAGTGACATATCTACTAATGATTGTATGAAGTTCACATTTTGAGCCACTGTGTAGGGCCCTCACGGAGAGCACTGTGGGGCTGTTTGTTCATAGCCGTAGTAGGCTTGGAGAAGGTACGCAGTTCACCCTCTTGGACCTTCTTCAGTTTTGGAGCTGGACACTGGCATACCTAACCCTCTGCTGTTACCTCACAGGGATGAGATAGACTGTATTTTTTTCAAGAATGGTGAGTTCTGTAAAACTCAGGAATTACCATTTTGTCATTATGAATGCCCCTAGGGACAAAGAAGGGTGGCCGTAGATGCACCCGACTCAGTCTTTGTCCAAATTTGTGTCTGTCCAGACATCCTTAGTCTCAGCAGTGTGAGCTCTCCTGTCCATCTGTTGAGTTAGGGATCCTTACCTTTACTTTGGGATAGGTGCTAAGTTCCAAAATACTGAAGTTAGCGCACATTTTACCAATGATGAGTTCTTAATAATGTGCTTTTTGTGTTGGTGACAAAATACCACCTGTTGTGCTAAATTCTTGCTTTGCTTACAGAATTTCTGTTTTTTTTCCCCCTAGGCTAGTAGCTCTGTCCTCCATCTTTTTTGATGTTTTGATGTATCACTTTGAGCTAGTATTACAATTGAAAGTTAAATGAATTTACATACATATGTTTTTTAACTAAATTGTTTTTACATATTCTAACACATTACCCCATTTAAACATTTTGTACTTAGATTTAACTCACATTTTTATACATAGTATTGAAATTTTCAAAATCCAAAGTAGCAAATCTTTCTTGTATTTAATTCAAAACACAGTTATAACCTGTAGTAAAATATGCAGTTTTTCTAAAATTGCTATTGTCTTTACTAATACGGGTCAGAAATTTTTAGAAGCAGGAGAATTGTCTTAAGTTAAACACATTAAACTTAAGTAAACTAGATTCATATTTATATTAATGAAGAGATTGCAAAAATGTGTTTTGTAGGGCAGCAGTATCCTGATCTATCTCTTCCACCACGAAGGCAAGACAGGTACTATTCTAGTTCTGGAACATTGTCTGGACCAGCAGAACTCAGAAGTTATCATATGCTTCCTTTGGATAAAGTAGGTAAGAAATGGTGTGCATGTGTGTGCATGTGCATGTGTATTTTAATAATTGTGGCACACTGAAGAACTAGAAGCTGGATGAAAAACTAATACAGTTGCTACCTCTGGTTGCTGTTAAAGCCAAATTTTTTTCCTGAAACTTCTTGGCTCTGTGTTTCTTGTTATACAGTACACAGATACAGCATCTCAACATAAGTTGGTGCTTGATTTGAGCACCATGGTATTGGATTTACTAAATGTACCTGTGATGGAAAACTTTACTTGGTTCCATGGCTAATTTTTAAATTTTTATAGCCTACTTCTACATAAGCTGTTTGGTAAGCAGGGAAATTAGGCAAGCAATTAATTGTAAATGGATAGGTGAAAGTCCACCAGGAAAATAATTTAGGTACCTTTTCTCTTGATGGTTTAATTAATTAGTTTGTTTAACTATTTCATACTTAGATTTGTTTAGCTAACATTTACTGAGCAATCTACTGTTTATCATTCTTTCTTAAACTACCTCATAGCCACTTGTTGACTTTTGGAAATACATTATTTAGTGTGGCAGTCAAAAGTACATAAGATAAGAAAAAATAATTTTCAAAAAGCAGAATATTAAAATAAATTTATTGTTAAGAGGTTTCCTCAGGAAAGTCTATATTTGGGGAGGACAGTCTCTACTTGAAGTATTATTTTAGAAAATCAATATATTTTGAGTAATTAGCAAAGATGCAGAAACCTACATTGTAGATTTCTAGTATTAGTTATAATTAAGATAATTCTTCCTGTTTGAGTTTTGAAAAAATTTTCCCTTGTTAATTCAACTTAAATAAAGCCAAAGTATAGGGTAATTTTCTGGTATTTTTGGGGGGTTCGGTGCTGGAACCCAGGGCCTGCTTCATGCAAGGCAAGTGCTCTACCACTGAACTACATCCTCAGCCCTAGTGCATCATTTTTAAGTGCCCGTTAGGAGATGCTCTGTCTGACATGGCATAGGATATAAATATGGGAAGATGTAGTCTCTGCCTGTAAGATTCTAACAGTTCAGTAGAGAGAAAGACAAATATATATATATGCTTAATTAAGGCTGGTCAGAAGGGAACATCGCAGAGTGAGTGTGCTGTGGTTCCATCTTTTGAAAAATCAGGAAATTCCGCAAAGGAAGGTGGCAACTGAGCTGCTTTTGCGTGAACTTGAAACATAACTGAACATGAGCAAAACAAAAGGGATAGCACAAGTCGTTGATGGATAACAGCTCTAAAATTGAGTTACTGATCAGTTGACATGGTCGTTATTAGGATTTAATGAGTTGATGTGTGTAAAGGTGTTTTGTGAATAGAAAAATCTCATAAATACTATGTTACCATTAGTTTGTCAGTGTATGTACTTCTGTGTTATATCGGCTTACATACTTCTATCACTGTGCTACAGTGTTACTAGGCGATGTAATCTTAGGGGACCACTGTCATTTTTGTGGTCTGTAGTTGACCTGAACATCATTGCGTGGTACGTGTCTATCGGGTGCTTGCTGTAAGACAAGCATTGTGGTAGTTGCTCCTGTGTGTCAGTGATGAACAGGCACCCAGCACTCCTTCTACCTTGAGGCCTGATAAAGGTTCATGGGCAGTTACGCTATATAGTTGACAGTAGTCGTGAGTAGAAAATGTTGTGGGAATGTATGGGGCAGTAACCCACGTGAGGTGGTGCTGTGTTGAGTGTGAGATAGTCAAGAAAAGCTTCTTGAAGAAGTAGCTTGAGAGTACTCTGAGAATTAAATGAAGAATTAACTGGATTGAAAGGATGGTGGTAATGTTCTTTGACAGTAATGGCGAACTTTTTAGAGACTGAGTGCCAGACTGTAAGCCAAAACCTGCTTATTTATTGCAAAGTGCCAACACTGCAGTTAAACCTGAGTACTGAGGTTTGAGTTTAGAAAAAACAGCTCATACATTAACATCTTTTGTCTTAAAAGAAAAACACAATAACACACATGCCGTAGGTTCACAGCCACTGTTCTTGGATGAGAGAGTAGCATATTGAAAGATTTAGAGTTAAGAGTGCATAGTAAATTATGGCTGCACCGTGCAGTGTGCCAGGGGACATTTAAGCAAGTGGTCTCTGAGGTAAGCATGGTATAGATTTTCAAGACCTTACAAACTGTTCAGAAATTACACTTTATTCTCAGGATAATGGGAATACATTAAAAGGATTTTAAGCAGAGCAATAGTATAAGATCTACACTTTATAGAGAAATTTCTGTGGTTGCATTCTGGAGCTCAGGGAGCAATAAGGTTGGAGGCAGGATAACTTTTTAGGAGACACTGACAGGGATCGGGATGAGTGATGGTGGTCATTTAGTGGCAGGGCTAGGTCACTGTGAAGAGACATGGAAGAAATAGAATTAGGAAGATTTAGGATTGAAGGCATGTGGGATGTACAGGAGAAGGAGCCTTGACCAGTTTCTGGTTGTGGTACTTGAGTGAATAGAGAGAGGTGCCATTTATTGTTCTCAGATAAAGAACAAGTTCGATAACAATTCTAAGTTATACTTTGAATAAAATTAGCGGCACTTACAATACAACTTCATGACGACTCAAAGAGGTGGGTCAGTGGGAGTTGGGGATTTAGCTCAAGTGGTAGAGCACCTGCCTAGCAAGCGCAAGGCCCTGAGTTTGATCCCCAGCACCAGCCCTCCCCCCAAAAAAAGAGGTGGGTCAAGCTTAGAAATCCTTGGGAAAATATCTGGATCTGAATGACAGATATGGAAGTCAGTGGCTAATTAAATTTATCTAATTCAAGCTATAGAAGTGAATAGGATTTCTCCAGCAAAGAATCAGAAGAAGCACGCTAAGGTGGCTGTTCAGAGATACCACCACTTAAATAAAGCTGGTCAGAGATAGTGGACTTCACCAAAAAATCATGAAACATCGTAGCTAGAAAGGAGGACTAGGAAAGAAATAGAGGGCTCAGAGCATTTCAAGAGGGAGGGTGTGGTCAGCAATAGTGGAAAATACAATAGCTCCCTTTTATCATGAGGAATATGTTCCAAGACCCTCCAATAAACACACTTATATACTATATTATTTTCCTTACGTCCCCTGCAGCATTACCACATAGCACCAGAATTAATCTGTCCTTCCGTGTTTTGTGCCCTAGTACCTCCTTTGCATCACTATCCTTGTACATTGGGACCATTAGTAAGTAAAATAATGTTTACTTGATGAACATAAGCACTATGATATTGTGACAGTTGATAGTCTACCTGATAATCGAGATAGCTACTAAGTGGCTAATGCACCAGTAGAGTGAACACACTGGACAAAGGAATGACTCATGTCTCAGGCAGGACAGAATAGAATGGTGTGACATTTCGTCATGCTACTCAAAAAGGTGTGCAGCCTAAGACTTCTGAATTGTTTTTTTGAATTTTTCATTTAACATTTTTATACCATAGTTGACAGCAGGTAACTAAAACCTTGGAAAGTGAGACTATGAATAAGGGGTGACTACTGTAATGTAAAATAAGGATTAGTAGTATCTGTTTTAATTTAGAGACTTTCTTAGTTTGGGGAAAATAATTTCAGTGGAACACAGTAGATGTTGCAAGTAGATTACAGTAACTTGAAATCAACAGTGGAGGAATTCTGAACAGTATATATTCAATAGCTGTAGATTGTAAAAGAGAGATGTAGTTGGAAGGGAATCCTCTTTATCTCTCATTTTTAAATAGGAAAGACTTGGATTATAGCAGAAAGAGAGGAGGGATCCAACAGAGAGAGGAAGATCCCTGAGGAAGCTCTAGGAGAGGGATTCCAAGCACAGGATCAGGGTTGTAGGTTGTCTGGAAGGATCCTGGTAGTAGGGGAAAAGGTCACAGGAGTAGTTGTGAAACATTTATGTTTGATCACGAATGTAAGGGAGCAAGTAACTGAGACAGTAGGTTTGAGGAGAATGGAGGTTTGGATTGCCGAGGAAAAAGCTGGCTTGGAAAATGGAGAAGGAAGGGCAAGAGTGTGCAGTGAAGCCTGGTGGAGGCACTGGAGTGGCACCAGGCTGCATGAGCCTTTTCCCCCTCATCAGTGCTAGATTAATCTAAACTTGTATGTTGAGAAGTACAAATGAAAAATGACCAGCCAGGCAAGGATGTCTGTTGAAGTGACAGACTTGGAAATTGTAGGGGAAAGACAGGAAGAAAGGAAGAAACTGAGTTCGACTGGAGGACTGGAAGCCTCAGTGATCTCCAGGGACAGATGTAGGAAGAGTGACTAAAAGAAAAAGCTAAGGGAGAATAGGTAATGGTTGTGGTTAGAGAGGCATTTGCATTTATGCTTTCAGAGGCAAAACTGTTCTTCATGATAAAGCCTGCGAACATTTATTTAGAAACAGAGGCTAAATTAAATAGCTTATCTGTATTATTTGGTGCAGGAATTAGAAAGGAAAGAAGCAAAAGGAGAAGGAAGAAGTGCGGGAAGGAGAAAGGAAGGAAGGAGGAGGTGCTACTTGGCCTCCTAAGATGTTCTCTTTAGATGCTGCTGCAGCAGGGTTGCCTGGGAGCCAGCTGGAGAAACCATCCCCACGCACTGCTGCAGAACTCACATTATCTGCCAGAATTTCTGGGGGCCTACAGCTGTTCTTGTGACTCTAATTCAAAATGCCAGTGCTAGCTAGTGTCTGCCAACAAGGGGAATGGGAAAATGTGTTTTCTGTGATCTGGAAATAATCTAAGAATAAAGTGATAAGTCATGTGTTTTTCCTGGTTTAACTTTTATGTCTAGATGGGCCAGTGTCTTCAGAAATGGAACCCAGTAGAAATGATACCAAAGATGATCCTGGTGTAAGTATTGAAAGTGGAATTTTATCCGTGTATTAAGGAGCCTTTTAATCACTTGGTTTAATAGAATAGAAATATAGCTAATAACCTACTTTGTGGTATATATCTGTTTCTCTTTTGATAAAATATAGTTCCTACTTAGCATTAAAGCTGTTTTCCTTTTTTCTGAATTTTTAACCTATGCAGATAAAGTACAACTTGCAGGCTAGGAGTTTAAATTAATTTCCTAGTAAGACAAGATGTTGGACTTTTTTCTCTCTGGGATTTTTATTTGAAAGAAAAATGCATTTTGTTTTGTTTTTACAGTACTGAGGATTGAACCCAGGGCCTTATGTGTGTGAGGCAAACAGTCTGCCAGTGATGCATCTCCAGTGTATTTGTTTACTACATTTACTACTTTCTTACTACATTTATAGTATTAGTTTTATCACTGCAATTATAAACATAAGCATCTTGCCATTTCTTTTTTTCCGCAGGATATGCTTGATAAAAGAATGTGTGTTTTGCGGGGCATGAGGGCACACACTTGTAATCCCAGCACTCTAGGAGGCTGAGACAGGATTGAAAGTTTGAGCACAGCTTGGGTAGTTTGACTTAGCAAGACCCTGTCTCAAAAAAAAAAGAATGTGTATTTGATATTCTTGAACTGTATTTGTATCCTAGCTTTAGCCAGAATATTGCTTAGTTGGTTAAAATCATTCTCTGTTTATAAACCCAGTTGATATGTTAATTTATAAAATGAATCTTGCCGTATTAGGAACTGAGACTGTCATGGTGTGTGCATGCTTTCTGCCTAGGGGTGTGTGTGTGCTTTCTTCTAAGCCTAAGATACTCAGGAAGATTATTGTGAGTTTAGTGACTGCTGTGTGTCCATTTGTTACAGAATTCAAATGTGCCTGATCCTTCTCTCCCTGCTGAAGGCAAAGCAACCGGCCCTGGCTCTGCCCCTCCACCTCTTCTTCCCGTCGGAGGTCAGCCATTTCTAATGTATCCGAGGAGCCAGGTCATGAGGAGAGGACCCCCTTTCCCTCCCCCTCCTCCAGGAAGCATGTATGGAGCGCATCGAGACTATTTTCCACCAAGGGATTTCTCTGGCCCACCTCCTCCATTTCCAAGTAGGCCTTATTTTTTTAAAACTCGATTTATATCATATACAGTAAATCAAAAGTACTAACTTTACTGTCTATTCATATAGTAATACAGTGGAAGAATGATTTTTCTGACATTCTGTGAATGTACCATTTCTTTTCCAAATTGAAAGTTTTTTTTTTTGTTTTGTTTTGTTTTTTTTTTTGGTGCCGGGGATCGAACTTGGGGCCTTACGCTTGCTAGGCAAGCACTCTAACCACTGAGCTAAATCCCCAGCCCTTCTTTTCCAAATTGAGAAGGCAGACAACCATCAGTAGATTGCGGTGAGGCTTCAACTTGATTTAGCTCAGTAATAAGGAAATATTTCTGTGTTGGAGTAGTCCGGAAAATCATTGACTCTTTGTGGTAGTCTTATATTAAGACTACAGTCTCTCTTTTTTTTCCAGTTCTCTGAGCTACATCCCCAGCCCATTTTTATTTTGAGTCAGGGTCTCAGTAAATTTGTCCAGACTGGCCTCAAACTTGTGATCCTTCTGCTTCAGCCTCCTGAGTAGCTGGGATTGCAGACATGTGCCACCATGGTGTGGCTTGTAGCTCATTCAGTAAAAACTTGCCATTTTAGGCAGTTAGTTAATTATAATTTATATTTTTGCATTAAAATTACTAACTAATATATTTTTAGAAGTCTTCTTCAGAAATAGTTCCATGTAGTCCTACATACTTAAAACCTAAGATGTATTTATCATGTTTGGTCTATTTGTTGGATTTATCTAAATTCTTTCGTAGTCTCATATAAGAAAAAAGGAATAATTTACTGCTTTTATAGCCATATTTTACCATTTAAAACTATAGGTTTCTGTAGAATAAATACATGATTACCAAATAATAGACAAAAGGCCATTTGTTGTCTTATGTTGTCATTCTCTGTTTTCCTCTATTCTTTAAAATTTGGAGCATTTTAAGATGGTATCAGTGGAAATGTTTTAGTATAATAAGAAGTACGAATCACTGATCTAAATGTTAAGTGGTGGAAATGACAATTACATGAAAATGCTTTTTTAAAGTGAGGTTTGTGTATTGTGAAATAATTCCACTGTGTTTTAAAGCATTAGGACAAAAATTGTGTCTAAAATTAATTATATTCCCATTAATCATATATAGTTGAAGAAAGTACATTTTTTTTTTTTTTTTTTGAGACAGAGTCTCGCTATGCAGTTCAGATTGGCCTTGACCTTCCTATGTAGCCCAGGCTGGCCTTGAACTCGTGGCAATCTCCTGCCTCAGCCTCCTGAGTGCTGGGATTACAGGCGTGTACCAGCATGCCCGTCTGAAAGTACATTTCTCTTAATGTAAAAATTTACCTTTTAGATTAATTATTCTGGTGTCAGTTTTTGAATATAAGAATAGGTATTAGAATTTATAAGCTAGTGATTTTAATAGAGCTGCAGTACAGGTTCTTAAAGTTAAAAAAATGTCTCTTTCCAATCTCTTTGAACAGTGAGAAATGTCTATTCACCGAGGGGTTTTCCTCCTTATCTTCCCCCAAGAGCTGGATTCTTCCCCCCACCCCGACATCCTGAAAGTAGAAGTGAATTCCTATCAGGAGTGATTCCGTCTTCAAATGAGCCTGCTACTGAACATCCAGAGCCACGACAAGAAACCTGAAGAGATTTTTGATCTCTCTTCAAAAGTAATTTTATCTCTCATTTTCAGTTTAAGTAACTGCTGTTACTTAAGTGATTATACTTTTGCTCAAATTGAAGCTTAATGGAATTATAATTCTCAGGATAGTATTTTGTAAATAAAGATGATTTAAATATGATCTTACGAGTAAATTATTTCCATTTTATTTTATTCTAAGTAGTATAACTATTTTAGTTTGTCCACAATTACATAAACAATAATGAGAGTTTTATATATGTAATCTTCCAGTTGGGGATATTTTAAATTGCAAACAAAGGCTACGTTTATGCCAAGAAATGTGTTTACTATGGTTGTAGACAAATGTGAAAGTAACTTTATGCTTAAATAAATAAATTTTAATTGATTTAAAGTTTCGTTTGGCATTGACAAAAAATCAGCTAGTTTTTCCATAAGTACGGCTTCATAAATTAGTTATTTTCCTTGTAGCAGTAACTTTGAAGTTCAAAACAAAAGCTTTTTGTGGGGCTGATTTGATTATATTGCCAACAGTATGCCCTCTTTCTTGCAATAGACATAAATGACCCAAAGCAACAAATTAATATACTTTCAAAAGTTAAAATTGATTATATTTTAAAGAAAACCAGGATAGTGCCTACTGGTGAATTTCAGAATTTTGATCTTCGTTCATATGCTGGTTTTCTTTTACATTTTTATTTAATTTTTCCCCTTTATTTGTAAGATATTTACTGTTTTCTGTGGGAAATGTTGAGATTTGCTGTTGGATAGCTGTACTGAAACAAGTATGTCATCACTTTGAGCTGCACGTCAGTATCTTCCGAATGTTTTGGGTTTGTATTCTGTTACTAATCTTGCACACTGATGTGATTATAAAGGAAAGACAGTGAAACATAAGTAAAAAATACTGCAGTACTTACGTTAACCAGTTGGTTGCTTTAGTTGTTTTCTTGAATTTTTTTCTTCAGTGCCAAAAGACAGAAGATTAAATATTCTTGAAGAAAGGAAAGCAGTGATGTTTTTGTGATTGGAACACGTGCTAGCACTTTTCAGTGTTATTTGGAGCACTGGTCCTCTGTGAGGTGTTTCCATTCTCCTGTTACCATGCCGACCTCAGAGAAAAAGCCTAAAAAGAAAAGCTGTATGTGAAACTGGTGGATAAAATACTAAGTGGCATGAAGATACAAAAGTAGCATTACATTAGTATTTGCGATGGTCTGAATGTTTGTGTCCCCTAAAATTCACATACTGAAGTCCTGACTCCCAGGGTGGCAGTGTTAAGAGACAGGCCCTTTTGGGATTAGATCATGAGGCAGGTGCCCTTGTGAAGGGGATTTGCACCTTTGTGAAAGAGGCCAGAGGGAGCTTGTTGGCCCTTCTTGCTGTCTCTGAGTTAGAGAGCTTGCTTTCCCCAGAGATGGAATTTGCAGAGCCTTTATCTTGGCCTTTCCAGCCTCTAGAGCCTTGGGAAATATATTTCTGTGTTTTGTAAGCTGTCTCATTTATAACATTTTGGTGAAACAGCCTGAATGGACTAAGACTATATTTAAAAGCCAGATTTGGGAATTTTGTTTGTTTTACTTGCTGGAAGAAAAGAGGCATTGTTTAAACAAACAGTACTTAAGAACTTTACAGAACCAACAGAAGGCATAATTTCTTAGATTGCAGAAGCACCCTGAGTCCAAAGCATATTAAATTTTATCTACACCTAGATATACCTCTAGGAATCTATAGAACGCTAAGAAAATAGAATTTTAAGAGCAACCAGTGCAGAAGGCAAATTACCTATAAACAGTAAACTGATGACAGCCTTCTCGTCAGTGTTGATAAAGGTCTAAAAATAATGTACGTGTAGATGTTAACACGTGTTAAGTGCTCAGTGGGTGGTAAAATATTTATATTAGAATGGACATGATTATGATTATGGTTATCTTTATTTGGAGAAAGGAAATGTGATTTTTCTAAAGACAAAAACATAAGTAAATCTGGTTTGGAGGAGGCTGGGAAGTCTGCAAATATCCTGTAGAGTAGGTGTTATGGTTTGGATCTGAAGTGTCCTCCAGAAGCTCATGTGTTGAGGGTCTTCAGAACAGCAGTGTTCAGAGGTTGCGGTTTTGGAAGATGAGCAGATCATATGGGCTCTTAATCTACTTATGGATTCTTGATTTGATGGTATTATTGAGGATGATGGAAATTTAGGGGGTGAGCCTAGCTGAAGGAGATGAGTTGTAAGAGTGTGCCTTTGGGGACTGCATCTTGTTCCTGGCCTCTTTCTTTCTGGGTCTTTTCTTCCCTACTTCCTGGCTGTCAGGAGGTGAACATCTTTGCTCCATCGTGTACTCTGCCGTGACGCTCATCTTGCCATAGACATAGAAGCAGTGGAGCCAGCTTACCATGGACTGAAACTTCTGAACCGTGAGCCAGAATAAACCTTTCCTCCTTTAAATTGTTTTTCCCAATTGTTCTTCCACAGCAGAACAGCTAACTGATACAGTAGATATCTTGATTAACTAGGGCCCATGGGTGCTCATCCTGAGAAAATCTGTCTAATATCCAGGCAGGCAATTGAAAGAAGCTGTCTCACCTATCAGGGTGTGTGTTCACATGGAAATTGGGTTTGATGGGATCCGAGAAAAGATCTGTCTGTGTTGGGATGATGGATTACCAACCCCTGGAATTACTTCCCAACTCCAGTACTCTGAATGTCAGTAGTAGTACTAGAAACTCATTTTTGCATCTAATACTTTATACTTTTGAAAATAATCCTGTGAAAGAGTTAAGGCGGTGTTTTTATTTCATTTTAGGTAACAGCCTTGGAAGCAGGGCTTTTTAATTGGTTTTAGAATCAAAACTGTGGCTAAAGAGGTTTAAAACTTTAAAATGTTCAGTCTGATTTGACTGTGCTTTATTTTTCAATTCTGAGTTGTAAAGATCTGGTTGTGGCAAAAGAGATCAGGGATCAGACTTTGGTGTGAGGTAAAGATATTATAAAATCAGGAAATATATATTCTTCTTACTGTGGCCTTATTGTATATTTGTTCCCAATTAAAACTTATCTTTTGTTTTTTGAATTGTTTTTCACTTATAGAAGAAGGCTAACATTCAGTTTTAAACAATTCACCAGCTAGATCTAAGAGGTTGCATCTGTTGACTGTAATTATAATTTTGTATTTTTGTGTGGTATTACTTAAAATGGTGTTATCATTAGTTTATACTTCATTATTTGCCTTACCATGTCTTGTGCCGTGTTAAGTTCAGAAGGAAAGCATCATCATCATCATTTTTGTTTTTGATTAGTACATGTTTACAGTGTATAATGATTGCATTCTTTGTGGAGAGTTGGTACATGATAACACATCTTTTTTCATCCTCGTCCCTTCCCCATTTCGTCTCTCGGTCCCCTTCCCTTTTCGCAAGAGATCTGTCTCCCTGTTTCCTATTAGCTATCTGTTTATTTTGGTCTTTATATAAAAAAAGAGCATTATCAAGATTGTGGAGCTAGTAAGTGTTGGAAAACTGGAAGAAACAACTAAATATTTTGTTACTACTTCACTGAATAAAATTACATGACCGAGGTCATATTCTTTCATAGGCTCCTGAAATTCTGAGTTTTGCTTAGAGAAAAAGTCTATATATAATTACTGGTAGGCTGAAATAGCACATCGTTAATTATATGACTTTTTGGTTGTAACCTAAAGCAAAAAAAGATTGCTTAGGTTGATTGCTTAGGTTGATTTCCTGTTTTAAAAAATTAAATATTTCTGATATGGAGAAAATTTGAGGGCTGGGGGTGGGGTATAGCTCAGTGCTAATGTGCTTGGGTAGGGTGTTGGTGAGGCCCTGGGTGTAATCCGAGTATCACCACCACTGAAAAAAGGAAAATTAGAGCTCTCTACCATTAAATTTAATAAGTAACTCTTATGAAAACATGATTGGCTAGTTTTAGATCTTAATTATTCTATGGAACATGAGAGAACGAACTGTTTTAGTCTAGGGTGAACCAAGTACTTAGGAAGATAACTTGCTTTTTCAATCTCATAAAGAATGTTTATAACAAAAGTGTTTTCTAGTCTATTATTTTAAATTGTTTGTTATATATATAATTAGAAGCAATAACAAGAATTGGACTAGATAAGAATTGAATATTATTATAGATTAATACAAGAAATAGAACTTTGGTTTCATACAACATTTTCCCGGACAGGATTCCCAAACAGGGTGGTGCAAATTAAAATGAAAAGGGTCACCGTGACCCTTGTCTTTAACTCATACCACCAGAAACAGTACTGTAATGCCTTGCACATATGCTAATAATTTAGTGCCTTACCAAGAAACTATTGTTTTTTTAAGAGGGCAGAATTTAACTTTAGTCAGTATACAAAACTCTTTGTAAAGTAAGACATACACACCCATAGTGTCCATGGACATATATTCAAATAATCTCCTATTTTCTTTCTTTGTGTAATGTTTCTTCTCCTTAAAGAGACAGTATGTATTATTTTGCTGCTGTAGTGCTGTAATTTCAGACTTTGCAGCCCATTTTCTTTTGTCTATGTCATCCTTGCCCAGTTTCTTCCCTAGGAATAATGCAGTGTTATTAATGTGAAACCAAATCCTAATATTCCATTCCTTTGACAAACGCACGTTGAGTGTGTATGGTGTGCGAGCATTGTTTTAAATGTGCAGGAGACAGTTGTGAACAAGACAATCAGTCTGCTCCCATGGAAGCGTATGTTCTGTATTAATTGTGGGCAGATAGAAACAAAGAAAATGCAAACAAGGCAGCTGTAGATTGTGTGCTGAAGAAAATTAGTCCAGTAATAGTGATCAAGGAAAGCTTGGAGGAGGTAAACTGTGAACTGCACTGTGAATAATAAAGTAAGAATTTGGAAGGAGGAATAACATTCACAAAGAGGAGCAAAGCAAATACAACTTTGGGCAAAAATAAATGAGCCTTCATTTTTGAGGA
Source organism: Hystrix cristata (assembly GCA_004026905.1). NCBI lineage: Eukaryota > Metazoa > Chordata > Mammalia > Rodentia > Hystricidae > Hystrix > Hystrix cristata. The sequence goes on from PVJO010003020.1 coordinate 91,642, forward strand.
AAAGAAAGGTATCCAGCATGGTGGCGAGCAGTGAGCGCAGGATAGAGTGGGTGAGAGCTGGCGGCCCTGCCCATCTTGAAGGGTTTCGGTTTAAGCACAATGGGAAGCCAGTGGAAAGTTTTTATATGACCTTGCAGTATATAAAATAAAAATCACTCATTTGTATGTAGAGAAAGAATGGAAGCAAAGAAATAAGAGGCTGAGGAAATAGAACTGAAATCATGTTGGCAAGAAGCTATGGAGAAGAGAGAATTGGATGGCTTTGGGATGTATTTTAAAGTTACAGAGAAGGAAAGGCCAGGGTAATTGGGGTTTTTGATTTGAACAAGTGGGTGAATCATGATGCCATTTATGGAAATGGGAGAGAAACTGAGGGAGAAGGAGATGACACTGAGAATTCTGTTCTGCAGTGTTGAGTTGGAGATGCCTGTTTAGACATCTGAGTGGAGATACCAGAAAGAAGTTCTCTGAGTCTGGAGCATGTGGAGAGGATTCTGGCTTGGGAAACACCTAGCTCATCTGCATAATGCTAACAGTGGGAGTGGACGAAACTATCTAAGGAGTGAACACAGTAAAGTTGTGAAAACTTACATGGAGCTTACATCAATGCCAAGGAATCATTAAAAAGACCAGTTCAGAAACGTTCGTGAAATATCTCAGAGGGTAAAAAATAGCGTCCATGAAGTGACTGAAAACTACTAGGGTCTTTGTTAATCCTCCTTTTAGCGCGCCGAACATCCTTTGGCATGGTTGGGTTCCTCCTCTATGGCTCAAATCATTTTATGGGTTAAAACATTTATTATAATCTCTTTTAACTAAGGGGGTTAAACTCAGTGTGAGTTACGTTTTCCTATTTAGATTAATCTTTTTTTTTTTTTTTTTTTTTTGGTGCTGGGGATCGAACTCAGGGCCTTATGCTTGTTAGGTGAGCACTCTACCTCTGAGCTGAATTCCCAGCCCTAGATAATCTTTTTTCGAGGGAGCAGGGTCTTACTATGTAGCTGGGACTGACCTTCTTGAACTCATTATGTAGCCCAGGCTTGCCTTGAGTTCAAAGCATTCCTCCTGCCTCAGCCTACTGAGTGCTGGGGTTTTAGATGTGTGCCACCATGCCCAGTAGATTTTATTAATCTTTTGGCACTGTTCCAGTACATCTGTTTCTCAGTAGGCTATGCTCTAGGTGTGTGCTACAGGCAGCACAGTTTGGCTACATGCAAAGATAATCTCTCTCTTCGATTCCTTTGAAAGTTACTGTGATTTTTAGGAAGGTCTTACATGAAATGACGTTCATCATCTGTCAAACATGATTTGCTGGGAATGGGATTTTACTTAAACTATCAAATTATTCCTAGATCATGTTGAGCTAGTATAAACCATTTAAAACAGCACTGAGAGGATTTAAAATATTTGAGTACTTGAAAATGAGCCTTAAAATATTTAAAAATTCTTTCTTGAATGCCTTCATAAATTAGAGCCCTTCCAGTGGAAATACTAGTATTTCTCCCATAATGCTAAATAACCTGTGTGTTCTAAAATACTTGTGACTTTGAAATAAGGACATTAAGATGATCTCTTACTGTATGTTCCAATTCCAACACTAGTTTTTCCCCCTAAAGCTAACGTGGACTTTCAGACTTCACGCCTAGTCTAATATGATGTGTCATTTAATCATGTATTGAATTTACACAGTGCATTATGCCTTAGATTTCAAGAAGTTCCCACACTTATTGTAGTGGCTTGCAAACAACTTGTGATTAGTCATTAGTATTCTTTTGCTACACACAGAACTGGTAATGGACCTGGGCTGCAAGGGCGTGTATTTCTGAAAGATAAAGACCCTTAGACAAGAAACCGACATAACTTTTATACCGTTGTTCACCTTTTAAAATTCCAGTAATTTCCTACTGTCATCAAATATCATTTAATATCTAATCACTTAATGTTGTGAGGTATCCATCCATTCACACTTTCTCTATCATGTTAAATGTTTTCTAAGTTAGTGTGTAAGTAAGGTCCAGATACTACATTTGGCTGATAGGCTTTTAAAATCTCTTAGTCTGTAGGTTTTTCTTCCTATTTTTAAAATGAAGAAACTAGGTCCTCTGTTGTGTAGTTTGTCAGTCATTTGATGACTAGATCTCCATGGCAGCATTTAACATTGCCTCTTGTCCCTTTCTGCTGCTTCTTTTTGTAAATTAATGATTAGATCTGGAAGCCCTGTGTGAATTTTGCTTAAATTTTCTTCATTCTTTGATTACTAATTTCAAAGTTTTACTGTTTTAGGAAAGTTTCTCTTTGAGAGTCAATTTGTTATAGTTTTTGGATCTTTAATAATGCCTCTAAATTCCTTAACATCCTGGGCTCTGGAAAAACTTGTGTTTAGCCTACGGTTAAACTTGTGTCCAAATCTTTTTAAAATTGTTTTTCAAATTTCTAATATTGTGTTACCTTACATTTTGAAATAGTTTGTCCTTAGTGTCTATTTTAGTATCTACATCTATGGAAAGAAATATTAAAGTCTTACTTATCTAGTATTTTAATAAAATTATAGTATACTTGTATATTTTCAGAAGAGAACTTAACTGTCTTATTTTAGAGAAAGGAATCAGGTGACTACCTCAATCTAAGAGCAGTTAGTCTGTTGATTTTATTGATTTAGAAGTTAGCTAATGTGTTAAGAAAATGATGAGTTGATCAGCTAGCCTTTGAAAAATGTCCTCCACTTATTGGTTCATGAATATAGCTAAAGTAAAATTTATAAAGGATCAGAATTACATACTTCTAAGTGCTTGAACATTTCCAACAGTTTCTCACTTGAGGTGGGTACAGTCATTCTTAGTTTCCATAAATAATACAAGGTAGTACCTGTTGTAACTTTATAGTTAACTTGTCTGACAGTAGGTAAGGTTACCATATAACAATTATTATGTAATTTTTCATGTTAAAAATTAGGATAAAATTACACATACTATATAGTATGTTCTTATTTCCACCATGTTTTTAGGTACACACATACTATGTATGTTAGCTAAACCATTCCGTTCTTTTTGATTCAGTAGAATTGAGGACACCATGAGTAGTTATTGCACTTTAAGAAACACAAGAATGCTGGCATGTGAATATGAATGGGACCTCCATATGTGCACATTCTAAAACCCCACTAGAAAAGCAGTTGTGCATCCCACAGGGTGTAGCCGCAGTGTCTAACAGTGGCAGCACAGAGGTTGGCATGATGTAGGGGTCCTGCCATCTGTATTTAAATTCTGCTCAGACATTTACTAGCTTTGTGACTTTGGACAAGATTCTTAACATTCCTATATCTCAGTTTCCTTACGTATGAAATAAGGATGACATTGGCTCCAGGATTACTGAGAATTAAATGAGAATATATTTACTTCTGAAGTGTATCAAACAGTGCTTGACACTATTTAATACATGTTATGGTATTTTAAAGCTAATTTTCTATTGTTTTTTCAGAGAACTCCCAATGTAACTGAAAATTTCTTGATTAACTAAAGCCCATTCTTTTAATCACAGACTTTTAACCATCTCTTGTGGAAATTTTTTTTTTTTTTGTGCTGGGGATCGAGCACAGGGCCTTGTGCTTACTCTAACCACTGAGCTAAATCCCCAACCTGGAAATGCTTTTAAAATACAATTACGCCATTAACTTACTACACACATTCTGAACACACTGCATTGTTTCCGCACTGGCTCGGGGTCACAGCTTTATGTTTGAAGCTTAGTACACAGTGTTGCAGTCTGCGTCAGCTTTCTCCACAGACGACTTCAGGCTTGCCGCCGCCCCGGAGGTGCCTGAGCTTCCCAGCCTTTCCCTTCACCTGGGCCAGCCCGGCCGCCGGCCCTTCTGACCTGCTGCTAACTGAGAACCCAGGTGGACAGGCTATGGGGATTGGGGTGAGAAGGAAGCAGAATGAGCTGAAACAAGCGGAAATGGCCCTTCTGAGTGTGATACCTTTAAGTATTTGTGAGATGAGTCTGACTCCAGCAGTCTTTTATATTGACTTCTGAAGTTCAGATAGCTGAGGTGGTTTTATGTAATATTTAGTATTGATCTAATCACAGTAGTGCTTTAAATTATGATGGAGTCAACTTCAGTGACATTTTCAGCTTTCTTGAGGTGTAATTGACAAAGATTATGCATATTTAAGGTGTGCACCGTAATATTTTGGTACTTGTATATGTTGTGAAAGGATCACAGCGATCAAGCTCATTAACATACCTGTCACCACACATGGTTAACTTTTTCTTCCATGGTGATAGCACTTGAGATCTACTGATTTCAAGGTGCATTATTGTCACTGCAGCCCCCATATTGTGTATTAAATCTGCAAAACTTACTCATCTTAAATGCAAGTTTGTACCCTTTAACCAGTATTTCCCTTTTAGCCCCCACATTTAAAAAGTCAATTTTAAAAAGTCAATTTAGAATTTCCTCCAAACTAGTCTTCCAAGTGTCAGATGATTTTTGAGCTTCTTTCAGGTTCCTGTGGTGCGCTCATCCATGAATGAGTGGAAGGCAACACTCTTACCTCTTTGCCTTGGTCACATTTTAGATTCGCTGAGGATTCCATACCCTGCCCGTCTTCCGTCGCTGCTGTTGTTTGTGTCCCCTTCAAAAGTCACGGGTAAAAACTTATACTCCAATACAAGTGTTGGGGGTGGGGCTTGAAGGGAGTGTTAGGTCCTGAGGACTGTGCTCTCATGACTAGACTAATGGCGTTGCACAAAAAGGCCTTGTGGGAATGTGTTTGTGCGTTTCTTCTTTTGTTCTCTCTGCAACATGCGTGTAAGGCGCCTGCCTCCTTGAATGGGAGGCTGGGCTCTCACTGGACACCTAACCAATTAGCCCCTTATCTTGGACTTGCCAGCCAAATGCTGCATGTAGTACTTGGCGTTCCAAATGTCTTTTTCTGGCCAGTACATGGTCTGTCTTGTCCTAGGTTTTTTGTTTTTTCAATCTTTGGGAAAAGATGATTTGTCCTGAAAACTTACTCGTGATGCATCCATCTTCTGTATTCTTTTTACAGCCAGCAACTTAAATTAGTAGACTGTAGCAAAGTGATGGCCCTCAAAGGCTGTCAGGAGCCTGGATTCCTCGATCCTGATGCTTTCAGTCTATTTGAGTAGTGAGAAGGGCGCTGAGTCTGACTGTCCTGGGTAGACTGAGAAACTCACTGCTCACTGTGTGTCTTGGTGGCTAATGTATGCCCTCAGTGGTGTCTCAACTAGTATCAGGATTATGTGCAGAGATTACCAACTACAGCATCATTTCTTTGAAGTACTTGTAATGAAAAAAATCCATCTCAATTTGAAATTCACATTGCAGTACATCCCAGACTTATGAACATTCAAGTTGCAAACTTTCACAGGTGTACTGTATAAGGCTCACTTTGTCAGATATGACAAAATTTTATTTTAAAGTTCTATACAAATTCAATTTTCTGTCTTTAGTTCTTTGCATTTTGTTTTTCATCATTTGTGTGACATCACTTTTTTGGTTCCAACTCCTTGTAGTTCATGAATATCTTGCACACTACTTCCTGGGCGTGTCAGCACATGGGAAGGCTGGGAAGCACTGCTTTAGACATTACGGTGCGGTCCTCGGGAATTACTGCCCTCTGCTCGCATGTCACTCAGCGTTGTGCTACGTTACTGCTTCCCAGAGACCCACTCTGGTTGATGTTACAAGCACAAGCAAGCTAGTTTTGGTATCTGTGTTCAGCCGCAAGCACAAGTGTTCCTCTGAAGCCACATGCCACCAGCTCCCCCGCTTCTCTGTTCTGGGATGGTGGAGCAAACTGGAAGACGATTTTAGATATATAAATCTCCTATAGTAAACTCTGCTGAAACTATTTAATGCCTTTGTTCAAAGATGATCTTATATGTCTATGAGTGGTCAGGCTGACAGCAGTTGAGACTTACAAGTAAAGATTCAGTCAGAGAACTGAGGCCAGTCCTCATTTCAGAGACTGGCAGACAAGCTTGAAGAAGGGTTTGTGTTCAAGCGGAGTTCGGGTGGAGAGCTGCTGACCCCTCAGAGTTTAGTGCTTTACCACGCCGGCCTTCATATGTGTGCTGCTCGTATTAACAGACCTTTTCCACGCATTTTAAATACACAAACATGCTGATTCATTCAAGGGCATTGGTACGTCTAAGAAATAAGGGATTGATATGTGTGGAGGACAGTGCTGCTTTTTTGGGGGGTGGTGCTGGGGATTGCACTCGGGGCCTTGCACTTGTTAGGCCAGCACCCTGCCACTGAGCTGAATCCCAGCCCCAAGGACAATTCTCTCTGAACACCGGACTATCCCAAGGCAAGGCAGTGCCTGGAAGAGTGAAAAAAAGTCTGGAATGATTTAAAGAAGGGAGAACAGAAAGAGGAAAAGATATTTTCTTTTCCATGAGAGCTGTTCATTTTAAAAACTAAGAATAGAAATCACAACATCAAAGAAATAAAAGGATTTATGAAATATTTAATATAGTAAATCTAAGTATTTTTACATATAGTATAGGAATTTTTAAAAATAAGAAGCTCGTGTAGTCTGTAAATGTTTACTGTACCAATAATGTATTCTAAACGCATAACACTAGGATTTTATGCTAACTTGTCGTGTCTGCTTTTAAGCTTGTCTTTGTCAAAGTGAAATTAAAACCCTCAAAACTATTCAACCTAACTTTTTAGGATATATTCCATTCCTAAGTTTAAGCTTTGCTGCTCCAGAATAGCAGCTACCACGATTATGCACAGTATAAGGATTATTGCAGTTTATTTAACACTAAAAGTTTTCAGGCTTCATATACAATAAAATATATTGCAATGATCACTTTTTAATGCTTTATTCATTGATTAAAAGAATATACATTTAACATAAACCATACAACATCAGTCATCAGGTCAAACATTCAGCTGGTTTCCTTACAGTTTCTGTCAGGAGTTATTTTATCTGATTACATATACAAGATAAAATCTCACCACATCTGGCATTTACACACACTGTGCCAGTGGATTCACACTACTGATGTACATATAAAATCCGCATGGTATGTGCTCACTGGAGACAAAACAGTGCACACCTGTCAAAAGGTCATTTAATATAAGATGGTAAAACCATTTGTAAAACATATAAACTTTTTCCATAAATAGAATCATATCTGGACATCTGTTGCATAAATTGTGTTTCCAAAGCTTACAATAGAGCAGCCAGGTCTCAGCACTGCTGGGCACCCACGTTGGCTACTTACTTTATTATTGCAGACTGTCCTTTAACATTAAATGCACAACATTCGTACCACTTAAAACTGGGGTCAGGTGGAAGTCTCACAGAGACCACGTCTGTACCGCGGTTGCCCTGAAACAGTTAAATTGGCTTTTAAAGCCTCTCAGATATAACAAGGTTTTAAAACATACTTCATGGAATGTTCTTCATGTATAATAGCAGCTCATACCTGTGATAGAACAAGCTTTCAGTTTTTCCTTTCTTTCCTTTACATTCACTATTCACAGTGAAACAGGTGCATGTTTTTTTTTTCTTTTTTTTGTTTTTTCAGAGTTGAGGTTGCTGACTGAGCCACAGCACAGCTGTGTACCACAGGTCGAAATTCGACCTTAAATATTACAATCTAGCAGTATCTGGCTGGCCAGAGTGGGCCGGCCCCTGCCAGCATGTGGGCACTTCTTCATTTAAGTCTATTCTTTGGCAGCTGACACGCGTGCTGACAGAGAAAAATCCAGTGACTCGTTGCAAGGGATTTCACGACCAATGTTTGTTTGCAAGCATGTGTGTTTACAACTCTACTTTGATTTTGTTAAGGAGGTTTTACCCTGGAATAGTTTCTTTCTTCCTCCACTATTTGAAATCTGGGCTAGAAAGCTAACTTAATGTATAATGTAATTGATGAATAAAATTATGTCACATATAGTTAAAAAAATCCAACAATTTGAGTATTCATGTTTATGTAAATGCATTTTAAAAAAACGGATTAAGCAATGTTCTACCCTAGTACTATATGAAATTCACCATGGTAATTGGTGATATCAACTATTATATAGGTAATGAAAGTTAATTGGCTTTCCGTTAAAGATAACCATTTGGGACCATAGTATCTTTCCCTCTTCTATTACAAATAAAAATTAATGAAATGCTGCTGGAATACACAGATGCAGTGCATTGCATACAAATCCACCAGGCTATGGATATATATATATACACATACGTATAAAAATATTTTGGCTCCTGAGCTCTGAACTCTGACACACAAAGAATAAAAATATCAAAAAGGCAGAGTAACTCAGTGAAAAACAAAGTTAGCCAGCAACCTCAGACGATCTTCGGTTGTATGTCCTTAAGGTCTGGTAAGGATTCCATTAACCGTGAAAGCCCTATACAGTGTCACTTTGAACTTCTAAACCAATACCTGACTACGTTCTTTGATCAAGAAGTAGAATATACATATATAACCTATAAAGCTAATACTGATTAAACATAGCACAAAGGGATTAATTCACACTACTGGGAAAAAAAATAAGGGACCCTACTTGCATATGTAACCACAGGAATTGTACATTTAAAAAAAGCTAAACGTCTTCACTGAAGGTTTGCATCTCTCTGTAAAAATGACGATTTGGTTCAGTGAAGACACTGAGCGATTCGATGTCCATGACCGCATGCCAAGGCTGACCCAGGCCGAGGGATACCTGCTCAATGAGGTTGTGCACTGGATCCACATCCTGGTCGGCCAGTTCACCTTGGTCAAAATCAATGCTTTCTTCAGTGACTTCAAGCACTTTTAGATCAGAGCCACGAAGACGAGCAATGGCAATGAGGTTGTGTGCCCACACCGTGTAACCTTAGAAAGAAGAAAAAGACAACAGTTAGTTCCTTGCATTTTACTTTGTATCTTGGATAAGTTAGCCTTTTCCTCATTCAGTGCTTGCTGAGAAGATTCAAGTTTTATCATCACATTGGTCCCTTCCCTTTAAACATATACTGAAATCAGAAAAGGGATCATGACAGTTTGTAGCTCCCCACTCCCCGGAAAAAAGGCTAGACGTCTGCTACTGTCTTCAAGAACACCACTGTGTGCTGTGAGCTATTAGGTGATATAATCCTGATATTTATTCAGTAACACAGAAGGTGTTTAAAATTTAAAGTATATATAAATAAATTGTAGTTTTGGACAGTGATGTATCACAAGAAACATTCTTACTTCATACATATGTACATATGTACACATTAACAATAGGAAGTAAATTAGTATTTTTTCATTCGTGAGAAATATCCTATGGTGCTTCAAAATCCAAAGGAAGTGTCAGTAGCGAATATGTAAAGTATAAAAGTCACAGGAATGAGATGTACCAACTTCAGAATAATGGTTAATTTCTGGGAGGGAATGAAGGGGAATGGATGGTGGGGGAGCTGCACCTGTATTAAACATGTTATTTCTTTTTTTGTTTTGGGTTTTCTGAGACTGGGTCTCCTTATCCAGTTCAGGCTGGCCTTGCACTCACCATAAAGCCCAGCCTGACCTTGAACTCTCAGTGATCCTCCTGCCTCAGCCTCCCAAGTGCTGAGATTAGAGGAATTTGCTACCAAGCATGGCAACATGCTATTTCTTAGAAGAAAAAGGATTTAAAAAGACTAATTTAATACATATAAATATATTTTAAGTAAAAATAAATCTTTTAGAAGAGGGGAAAAAAAAAAAAGACTGATTTAAAAGCCAAGCATGGTGGTGGATATCTGGAATTACAGCACTCGGGAGGCTGAGCCAGGAGGACTGTGGTGAGTTTGAGGCTAGCCTGGGCTACAAATCAATTCAAGGCCAGCCTGAGGTACATGGTGATGTCCTGTCTCAGAAAACAAAACAAACACAAAAAATACGGTTTTAAGTTAACTTTTAAATAACATGTCATTTTTAAATCCTTGTTTTATTTAACACTGTTAGTTTTTTCTACTTTGAGTATTGATCTATTCTTTGCTACTACCTCTGATGACTGGCCAAATTATAAAGCAAAACATGAAAAGCAATACACACTCATTCCCACACATAAATGTGGGCTAAATAGTCTCAAAAATAATGAAACAGAGCTAATATAGTTTAAGATATTCTTACAGAGTATTTTTTGTCTTTTAAGTATCGGAAAAGGAAGTAAAATGTTCTTTCAGTTTGTCAGAATAGCAACTTTATTCAAACAAGAATACTGCACATTAAGATGAATGGCCTGCCTCACTAAGAAATAAACATAAACAATGGAATTATTTTAAAAAATCATACAAACTAATACATCAATATCTAAAAGATGAGGCAGTGAACAGAACAGGAAATCTTTTTCTTTCCTTCTGTGTTAATGCTTTTCAGGGGGTCCTGTTAATAGAGGAAATAGATTTCCTAAAGGTATGTATGTATGTTTTCTTAGCTGAATTAATTTCAAATTTTTTGGGGGGTGTGTGTGTGAAATACCACATGACAGAAGAAGACAAGAGGGAAGTTGGACAGAAGGGGTTGAGGTATGACTTTCAATTTCTAGGTGATGTATTTTACAAACTTACAAAGCGTAAAAGTATGCATATTAATGTTACAAAATGTCCTAAAACCATAAAGTCAGAGCCATCTTTTTAGGGCATAAACTATTTTATGTGTAATGCTAATAGCAAATTACAGTGAACAAAACACATACCATGAATTGCTAGAAGAGAGAGCTTTGTGCATTTCCATGCTAATAAAACCAAAGGGTCTTCGTTTCTGTTGTCACTAAGATCCGGAAAGCCAGACGTGTCAATCACATCATTCATCAATATAAAATGAGTAAGGAACTTGTCATACTGCCTGGATATGAGATCCACAATCGTGCCTGAAACACAGGTGATGTAGCTGTCAAAGTGAATCCTCTCCAGTGGTATACTGGGTTTCAGGATCTTTAACATGTCTTCGCTTTTGATATCAAATGCCATTATGTAGACACGGAGACTGGTGCTCTTTCGTGACAGCGCTTTCCAGTGCTCATCGTTTGGCATGTTGTCCAGAGTCTTGTGCATCACAGAAACATTGTGGACCAGGAGAGACAGTCGCTGCAAAGGCACGTGGTTGCTATCGGTTAAGACTCTCGCCATCTCAGCTGTAAAGTCACAGAAGTCCAGAGCGAGTGAGCGCAGATTCACAAATCGCTCCAGTTCGACTGCGGTGATAAGAGTGCTGTTACCAGGAATATTGTTGTCCAGTAAACTGAGGTGCTCCATGGTGTTGGCAATGGAGTTAGAGAGAGATGACAGTGACGCTGGGGTTACTATTTCCAGCATGAACCCACAGGAGAGCCATTTCAGTTGCCTACTATTACTCAGTATTTCTTCAAACAGTTGCTGAATTCTATAAGGAAAACAAAGGCACAATGATCTCACTAACATTTAGCCCTGATTTTTTACCAGTGGTATTTGAAATAGGTTGATAAATGGCACGTGATGTTGAGATACATTTTCCCTCATTAGTTAATTTCTATCAACCCACAATAAATACCATTAAAATTCACATTAAAATATGATGAATAAGATATGCTAACCATGTAGAAATATTAAACATAGAAATACGTTCCTTATCTAAGGAAAACAGCATTTTATACCATAATGGTAGAAATAACTGATGACACACAATTTATGTTATAACAAAGGCAAGTAAAGAATTAATGATTTTAAGTAGCAGTAATTACCCTGGAAGCTATTCTGATTTGTCTTACAGATTCAGGACATGGAATGGCACATACTGGTTTCTGTATTTCATCATTATAGCACGTGTGTTCTTTTAGAAAACAAAAATCATTACTCCTCTGCATGTTTCTTAATTTTATAGAAAAAACTAGAATTATGATTAAAATAAACCCTACCTACTAATTATATAACTTACTGTTTAATTTTTTTGCCATCAGGGTCCACTTTGCTGAGGTATGTATTTGACAAACTTCCTTGCTGTTGTAGAACACTTATGTCTCCAAAAAGACTAAATTTCTGGAGGTTCCTACAAGAAAGATTATTTAAAATGATTTTGCTAAATGAATACACAAAAATATAAATATTAAAATAAAAATATGCAGAAGTGATAGTCTAGAAACATTTCCACCTTTAACTCCTTTGAATCCAAGTAAGTCCCTCAGATTCCTGTATGTGTACAGTACAAAGCAACACAACATGGAAGAAACAGCATGAGCTTTTAAAGAGTGGGGACCTCCGTGTCAAGACCGGCTCAGACCTCATATTCTAATGACAGAGAAGTCTCCCAGTGTGCCTGAGACTCAGTTCTTCATCAATATGGAATAAACCTGCCTCTCAGGAGTTAGGGGTGAGTACAGAATGACACTGGAGGAACTGTGTAAGCTCTCAGTTTTGTACAGATGTCCCTCACACTAGGTAATGTGCTACGTGGTCAAAGGTGGGGGACTGCTCACAAGCTGCCTTCCCAATAAGGAATACTCTGACTAAAATCTAAAGAAAATCTTCCCCAGTTTTATGATAAAAAAAATAGTCAATGATCAATAGAGGTAAAAAACTAGGTAGTTTTAGATCTTTCAGTTTTAGATGACTTCAACTATTAAACATACACTTTTCTAACAGTAAAATTCTCAATAAAGTAGGTGAACTAATAACTAGATAAAAATGTAAACACCTAAATGGCAGTAACAACAAACTAGATTCTATCCCCAGTACTGTAAACAAATGAAAACCAGTTAGAGACAAAGTTATAACACACAAGAATAACTAATATGAACTGTTTAATGCACAAAAGTGAGAAAAGATTTAAATAAATGAAAAAAACGCCACTTTTTGATATGTCACATTTTCTCAAATTAATAATCTAACTTCACTGAAAAGCTTGATTCTGAAACTTAGTCTGAGGAACAGTCACTAATCACTTTTGCACTCAGTCAGATGCTCCTGGAGGACCTCCAAGTTCTGGGCACTACACGGTGCAGCTGCAGCAGCGGCCCGGGCTGTGAGGCCAGGGTCTTTTTGTAGTATTTCTAAAAAGAAAAAATTTTAAAACGAATGTGTTTTTGGAGAATGAGTTTTATGTAAAGTAGGAAAAAGTCACATTCAATTTCTAATATTTAGAACGGGGAGTCATACAATCTTACTATTTTTGTCCTTCGAGTCCAACTCCTGCTATTATATATCCATAGCACTATCATTAATTATTAAAGATATATTAGCTGGGAACTTAGCTCAGTGGTTAGAGTGTTTGCCTTGCAAGCACAAGGCCCTGAGTTCGATCCCCAGCACCCCCCCCAAAAAAAAACCAAAAAAAAAAAAAAAACCAAAAAAAACTCTAAAGATATATTAAGCAACTTCTTCCATAAAGGTTTAAAAAGCCACAAAAACTGTTCTTCCACCATAAAGAACTAAAAAAACTATATAAAATATTATGAAACAACTGTTTTCAGACACTGGATAGTAAACAGTACAGGACTATGATCCCTAAAAGATGGGAAAAATGAGATGAATGATAAGATTGCCTCAGATTACGGCTTGGAACATTTCCACATTACAACAAGGTGGAAGAACCCCACTTAGCCCAGCAGTCTCCTTGAGTTCAGGACACACAGATTTCTGGGGGGAACTTACAAGCTACAAAGTGCAGGGTAGAGTACCAGATACAAGGGAGATGCACAAAGAGTTCCACAGATGTGTAGAGAGATCTGCAAAGATATTCAGGCCTTTGACTGAGGAATGGTCTGCACAAGTACACAGAATACCACTGGAAAGCAGTAGAGCACATGTAGTGTTCAGAAGGATTTATGTTTCCATCAGCCAGAGCTAAGGGATCTATACAGGAACATTGGTCAGTGTTCTTAGAAAGTCATGCCTTAGTAGTTGAGATTAATTAGCACTAAGTGCTTACATAATTACAAAGTGTGCTTCGGGTCTGCTCTAAAGGAGTTTAAATGCAAGGCTCAAAAGCATCAAACTGATTTCACATAAATTTCTATGTGTCACAAAGTCCAATACTTTTAAGGATATAAAGAAGAAACTTGACAACATAATAATGTCTGACATGCAGTAAAAAATAACCAGACATTGAAAAAAAAGGAAAAAGGGCTCATAAGCAGAAGAAAAATCAATCTACAGAAATATACCCAGAAATGGCAGATGAAGGTATTAGTGAACAAGGAACTTAAACCAGCTATTACAAATATACTCCATAAAACTGCTCATCAATAAAAAGCATGTGGAAGCAACACTGTCCAATTACTTGGTCATTTATGTAAGCAAATTCTAAGGAATATAAGCTAAGTCACAGATACAACGTCAAGGTATAAAAATCAATTGCATTTTGTACATTACCAAAAACATTTGGAAACATTTAAAAACAGTACTATTTGAAACAGCATAAAAATATGAAATATTTAGGGAAAAAAAACTGAAGAAAAGTGTAGGTTCTAGATATCGAAAACTAAAACTTTGTTGAAAGAAATCAAAGATCCTAATAAATGGAGAAACACCATGTTTGTAGATTGGAAGATTCAACAGTGTTAACATGTTACTGCTCCCTGAATTGATCAACAGACTCTCAAATATTTCAGTCAAAACCCAGCCAGCTACTTCTAAAATTAATTTAAAAAGCAAATGAAACAGAACAGCCAAACCAATTTGAAAGGAAAAACAAAGTTGGATTATTTACACTCTCTGATTTTAAGACTTAACTCCACAGATGGAGGAAGACAGAGTGGTACTACTGGTTTAAGCAAAAACATAAAAGATCGGTGGACGGCAACAGAGAATCCAGAAGTAAACTCATATATAGATGGTCTTTGAATCCACATAAGGTTTATTTTTATGTTTTTTTTTTTTCCTTTGGTGCTGGGGATTCACATAAAGGTTAAAGATAAGATAAATGAAAATTGCATTTTTGACAAATGTGGAAAGTCATTTCCAAGGAAAAAGGATGGTCTTCTAAAAAAAAACAATGTTGAAACCACTAGATTCTTAGCTCATACCACATAGAAAAATTAACCCAAGATGAATCATCCATCTAGACATGAGTTAAAACTATAATACTAATTTTATATATATATATAGATAGATAGGACACAAAAAGCATAAGCCATTGAAAGAAAAAAATGATAAACTGGTTTTTATGAAAATTAAAATGCTTTGCTTTTCAAAAGATAATTAAAAATGAAGCACCAGTAGTGGTGGAACATGCCCATAATCTCAGCACTCCCGGGGCTAACACAGGAGGATTACAATCCAGCCCAGCCCGGGCAATTTACTGAGTCCCTCTGTTTTAAAGCAAACAACAACAACAGCAGCAGCAAGGGGCAAGCTACAGACCATAGATAATATCTGTAGGACATATTTACTTTTAAAAACCTATATTCAGAAGATACAGAGAATTCCTACAACTTAGTAAGATAAACAGCCAATGAGAATATGGGTAATGGCCTAGAAAGACACTGAACCCCAAAATACATACAGGAAAATGTCAAATTGTGCATGAAAAGGTACATAATCATTCATCATAGTAATGCACATTAAAACCTAAATAAAATACTACTCATACACTAGAATGTCCAAAATTGAAAAGACTGATAATACTAAGTACTGACAAGGACATGGAACAATTAAAGCTCTTGTACATTGATGCTGAAAATGCAAAATGGTACACTTTGAAAACAGTCCGGCAATTTCTTAAAAGTTAAAGATATGTTTACAATATGATCCAATCTCAATTCCAGGAATTTATTCAAGAGAAATTAAAGCATAAATTCACACAAAGAACTTGATGCAAAAGTTGTTAGCAGCTTTATTCATAATAGGAAAAAAAACCTGGAGACAATCTAAACGTTACTAACTGGTGAACAGATATATCACAGTAAATTCATACAATGGAGTATTCAGGAAAAGAATTAATGGGGTATTTATATAAATTCTTTTTATCTCCCTTTCTCCTCCCCTCCCCCCATCTCTTGGTCCCCTTAGGACAGGTCCATGTCCTGGGGGCTGAGGACCCTGTTTTAAAGGGATACCCACGAGAAGTAACGAGAGTAAACGCAGTGTTGAAAGAGCACTGAATTGAAAGTCAGGAGTCCAAAAATGCACAAATTCTCTGAACTGCAGTTTTCTTATTTGTAAAGTAAGGAAATATCTAGGTTATTTTATTTTACTTTATTTTTTTTTGGTGCCAGGGATTGAACTCAGGTCCTTGTGCTTGCTAGGCAACCACTATACCACTTGAGCTAAATTCCTAACCCTGTCTAGGTTATTTTAAAAAGGAAAAAACTTTATATCCACCGATTCCAATGTACATTAAAGTTGGAGTTAGGATTTGGAAGGTAGCCTATGAACAATATATACTGCATCCTGACAGTGTTTATTCGCTGATGAATTATTACGTACTTACAATTTTTTACCTCAAAGTGTTAACTAAAGACATTATAAAATATAATGTTAAGAACTGACAAAATGAGGACTGAGAACCTAGCTCGGTGGTAGAGTACTTGCCTAGCATTTTGTTGAAGATTTTTTGCATCTGTAATCTCTCAGGGGCACTGGCCTGTATTCTGAAAGTGTTTCCTCTTCTTCAAATTTTTTTGAGTTTAAGAAGGATTGGCATTAGTTCTTTAATGGTTGGCAGAATTTAGCAATGAAGCCAGCTGGTTCTGTGCTTTTCTTTTGGGATCCATCATGTTTTCCATTTCTTCGTGACTCGGTTTTGGTAGGTTGTATGTTTGGCAGATTGTAGGAATTTACTCATTTCCCTTAGATTATCCAGTTCATTTTACCAATGATCATCTCTAATGAGTTTTCAGCTTTATTTTTTCTGTATTTTTCAGATTTTCTATTATTACAAATACATTCCTGGAGATTTAGGAAAAAATTTTAAAGTAGCTTTATGTAGCTTTTACCACTATAAAAACCATTAATTTTAAAATTATTTAAAAAGTTAAGAAGCTGGGTGTGGTGGCAACGCCTGCAATCCTAGCTCCTCAGGAGGGCAAGGCAAGAGGACCCCAAGTTCCAGGCCAGCTTGGACAATTTAACAAGCTCCTGTTAAAATACAATAAATACAATACAATAAAAATAGCTGGAGATGTTGTTCAGTGGTAGAACACTTGCCTAGCACAGGTGAACCTCCAAATTCAATCCCCAGAACCAGGAAAAAAAAGTTAAACTGAATCATAGTAAAATTTAATAGGTTAATAATTAATTCTTATTATAGGAGACTGGCCAATACATTTACAAACTTTCCTTATAGATGTAATGACAGACTTTTAAGATTTATGGACTTATCCAATCAATCCTATCTTTTCATAGATGAAAAAATTAAATGATTTGTACAAGACTGCAGCACTAATTGAGGCAGAGTAGAGAATACAGGTTTTGACACTCACCATTTTGTTCGTACTGTTTCTAATAACTAAAATAGCTTGAATGCAATGGTCTTATTGGAAGTGACAGGAAAAACTTAAGTGGCCTATTTTAGAGCAGTATATGATGTATGGTTGTAGAAAAAAATTAGGTACTTACTTTTCCATTCAAATGAAAATTTATTTATTAAGTGATAGGGAAAATAACAGTACATTTTAAAACTTGGAAAAACAAAAAAATAAAACTGGCAACTCAAGGGCAGCTTTCAAATATATTATGCTGAAATTATAGAGCATGCGACAAGCCAAGGAAAATCCAGGCAGCCTTCACAGTGTTCATTATTGTTTCAGATGGTAATAAAGGGACTAAAAAGAACACGCAGGCAGCAACACCAGAACAGAACCTACTGAACTGCAGCAATAAATAGATGTCTCCTTTTGCAGCTAGGGGATGCTACCAAAAACAATGCTAACACCAACTGTGTCACATAATCCTTCTAATTAAAAGTTAAATCTGTGACCTGAGTTTTATTTACTCATTCAATTACTTATTGTTGACTAGCAAGTGAAACTAAAGTAAAAAGTGTTCTTTCCTGCAGAATGTTCATAACATACACTTTCTCAAACAGGCATGTAACAAAAACATGCCTGGAAAACATTTCACTTGGTTAGAAAGTTATTTTCTTTCCTATTAATTCTTCAAATTAATTTGGCTTGGTTCCTATGGTAATATTAATAGGATAGAACCTGTTTATGAACCCTTTCGTAAGTCCCAGGAAGTACTGTGCAACAGCACAAAGTCATGAACAGTGATAATCCTAAAGTGTGCAAAAGGACATACTGTCACTAAGGAGAACGAATTTCTTCAACTTCATTGTGTTCTTCTCTAGCCATATTTTAAAAACTCATCAGTTTCAGAAACAGCTAAATCACATCATCAAGCACTTACCACTTAGAAGCTCAGTCTACAGGCTACTCTCCATTTTGTGTGTGTATTCAATTACTAAAGGATGTACCACGTGCTGATGATGTGACGAGTTACAGTGGTTAAGGTCTAACTAGCCATGAGCTTATAAGATTCTTTGAGTGGAAAACGGGTTTCAGAAAAAAACCTTATTTTCAAACCAGGTGATACCAAGAAATTATTATAAGTCTGTTAGCATTAACGGCATATGCATGCATGCATGCGCGTGCGTACACACACATGCACACATAAAAGTCTACAATTTTTAGAGCTATACTCTTTAGTGTGGAAGGGAAAGGGAAATTGATATGTAGGTTTACTATAAAACATGTGAGGAAAGAAAAAAGGCAAATGTAAAATCTCTAAATTACTGACTCTAGGTGATGGGTACATAATGGGATCTCATGTGTCTACTTTTGTGCATAATTTCACAAGGAAAATTAGAAAATAGGGTAGTCATTTCTCTGGGTAACTTTGGCAAGTTCACGCAAGTACTCTGTGCTTTAGTTTCACCATTTGTGAAGCGGGAATAGTAAGGTGCCTCCTTGCAGGGTTGCTGAACACTGCTATCTTGTCGCAAGGGCAGCTGAGGATTTCAAGGATGTCACGAACACGTCTGAACAGCCCTCCACAGCACAGGTGATACGCACGGGCCTTACGCAGCCCCAAAGATGCTGGTGGTGACTCCTGGGGCAGATACTGGGTTCTAATAGGTCTTCTGTATAATGGAGGTGTGGCTCGAGAAGGTTGGCCTCAGATGGAAGCCTCTGGTGACCACCTTTCTTCTTTGCTTTGAACCAAAATTGTCCTCTTCAGCTCTCTAAGAGTGGGGTTCTCTTTTGAAGTTACTATGTGAGTAATGAACCAGGTGAGAAGGTAGGCCAACTCTGGCCCCTATTTCCTCCCTTTTCCTTGTCCACACAAGAGTGATGTAGAAGAACATGATGCGGTAACATGATGCGGTTCTGGGTAGAAAGAACAGATTTAGCTGGGCCTTGTACTATAGGTAATGTGACCAGCATTCTGGGTGCCAGGGGAGGAAAAAACGCTTGTCTCAAGTTCTGCCTGTTTGTTCCTTTCTACTCAGTCCTATCACTTGAATCCATAACTTGTATAAGGGTCAGACCTAGGCAAATTCCAAAGTGTAATGTTTTCATATACAGAAAAGAGAGGGAGGAGAAAAGAAGAATAGGAAAAGTCTAAGTGATCACATAGTTAGGGAGACTAGGAAGTTTCTGGAGAAATTCAATAGAGTGACCCAAACTTACATAAGGTCGATATATAAATAGGGCAGTGCTCTACAGTCCTTGGTAGTAAGCAGTTAAATACAAAAAGAAAATAATATGAGTAACAACTATAAACCATAATTTTAGATATTTAGGGAACAGCAATTAAAAGGGCATTATACTGTTAACAGAACAATTATATCTATCTTTTTATGCTTACATTCCATTTCTAGAAAATCTCTAGATAATAAATACAGAATCAGACTACCTCTCTTCTGCTGCCCCCATTCCGGTCCGGGCTGCATTGGCATCTCTTACGTGGATTACCACAACAGTCTCCTGACTGGGTTCACTGCTTCTACCCTAGTTGTGCCGCTAGCTACTGTCAACATGGAACCCAGAATAATCTCTCTGAAGTATCAGGCCACTTCTCGGCTTTAATCACTTTGCTGCTCATCTCAGAGTAAAATGCAAAGACCTTAAAATAGCCTAATAAGGGCCTATAGATTTCTCCATCACCCTCACTGTATGCAGCTGGCTTCTACATGTTTACTGCTCTCCATGCTGTTTCTCAGATATGCCAGAGAGACTCCCAGTTCCACTGCAGAGCCACTCCACTTGCTGCTCCTTTGTGTCCGGAATCACTTCCCCCTGAGGGACACATGGCTAGGTCCCTTGGTCCTTTCAGATAACACTTCAGTACTGAGTCCTTCCTTAATGGCTCTGCTTTGCACAGCAACACTCCTTCCTATCTCTACCTCTCCCTTTGCTTTGTTTTTTCTCAGCACATATTACCAACTGACATACTATATATTTTACTTATTTTGTCATCTTTTGGCACTAGAATAATCTCTATTACAGAGAACTTAAAAAAATTGATTTGGCCTATTGATATTTAGTACTTAGACTGACTTGTACTTCTTGATTCATCTGAGCCTGGGAGATTTCAAAGATACTTTAAAAATGTTTGTTTGCGATAACGATTCAGAGTTCCAAGTATCGACAATAGCTTGGAAATTGGATTTCTTTCTGTGCTAACTTATTCTCCTGATAGAGAGCTTTTTATCACTGCTGCAGCTCCAGCTCTTAAAATAGGTCCTGGCACTCAGTAAAATTTGTGGGAGAATGTGTTTCTCTTAGCTCATGAGAAAAACTAAAGTCAATTTAGTTATGCCTCATATATCACAAATGTCAGGTGCAAGCCAGTTTGCAGCTATATCATACATCAAGTATTCCTCTAAAATAATGTATTTGCCCAAAAAACTGAAAATTCTTTCCTTACAACCTGTGATTTGTTCTGTTCTTTTCCCCCTCCCCTCCTCTTCCCTTCCTCTGTCTTTTTTCCTAAGACACTGTCTTTCTCTTTGAGGGGCAGTATCCTGTGCTGCCCACTGGTCTCGCACTTCTGAGCTCAAGGGGTCCTCTTGTCTTGGCCTTTCAAGTAGGTGGGGGCTCCAGGCACATACTCCTCACTTGGCCTGTACTTATCTTTTCCACCACAGTTACTGAAAAACTACTACTTAAATATGTATACTAAAATTCCGCCGTAGAGCGATATTTTATTTTCTTTTTAGCACAAGAATTTCCTCATTACAAGTCTTAGAAACATCTATAGATGAGTTAGTAGGTCAATTCTTTGAAGACAGTATTAATCTGCGTGCCCAAGAAACACAGTATTCCTTAATGTCTAACTGCAGAGGGCTGAAAATACTTAGTTTTTTTCTCAGATTCCACTGGGACTGTTCAACATAACTGAGACCCAAAGCTTCTAAGACCTTAGAAATGATGACCTTGTTCTTTTTTATGTAGTTCAGAATTGGGGCACTTTGTGGCAGTAAGTTTGGTATATTTCTGTTCATTCTAGAGGATCCAAAATTATTTCTTTGATGTACTAAGAAAGACTAATGTCAAAAATGGCAATGAACAACTACAGCCAGAACAAACACTTCAGAGAAATGTTATGCAGTAGAACTTTCTGCCATGAGTGGAGATGCTGTGTTCTATCGTGTACAATGTAATAGCCAGGAGCCACGTGTAACTACTGAGCACTTGAAATGTGGCTACTGGGATATGTCAAATCTTTTAATTTTATTTGACTGAAAATCTAAAGAGCTGTATGTGCCAAGTGGCTACCACACTGGACAGCTCAACATTAGAGTCCAGAAATAAGCCACTGGTTGGTCTATAATGGTTCCTTACGAGCTTTATTAGGATCCGTTAGCTAAAGTTATTTCCCAGAATTTACGAGTTGCAGCTCAGAATTACCATCATCCTCAAATCCCAAGTTACATGGAAGAGATATAGTTAAACACAATTAATATTCACCATTGCCACTTAATACTATTAAAAGAAAATTTTAACGATAATGACAAGAAAATTGAGCCTTTAAACTGAAATGAAAAATATTTGCTTCTTCCTTTTATTTCACTATCCACACGCAATCAGCAACTCCTCTTGGCCCAACTATTTCAAATCCATCCATTTCTTTCCATCTAGTGTCTCCACCACAGTCCAAGTACTATATCATCTTTTGCCTAGATTACTACAATAGCTTCTGGACTAGTCTCACAGCTTCCTCTCTTGCTCCCTCTTACTCATTACACACCCACCAGTGTGAGTATCTTAAAATGTAAATTAGATCACATTACTCTGGTCCTTAAATTTTTTCAATGACTTCTATTTTTAGAATATAATGCAAACATTCCACAAACTCATCATGACTACTCTCACCCTCATTTGTCAGCTTTGACTGCTTTGGTGTGTGCCGTTTCTTGTATTTAGAATGCTACTTGCTGAGCTCTTCAGAGGGGCAACTCTTACCATTCATTCATGGTAGAACTCAAATGTCCTTCTTAAAAGAGGTCTTCCTGGGCTGCTCTAGTTAATGTTGCCACCTAGTCACTATTACACAGTCCTCATTTATCACCATTTCTTTTAATTGTACAGCTGAAATGATCTTTTGTTTTTGTCTTTCCCCTCCAGCATATAGACTCCCTGAGAACAAGGAGCTTGTTTTTACTGTTTGACACACAGTAGGCTCTCAATATTTAGAAGGAAAAAAGTCCTAGAGTTTCTGTAACTATCATCTTAGATCCTATACAAATCGGTCAAGTTGGGTGAACTCTTTCAAGGTTGCCTTAGGAATAACACTGTATTAAAATGAGAATAATTATATCAACAGCTTCATTTAATAGAAAAATATTAATATTGCACATTTCATTTTTCTTTTTAAAAAATTTTTACATATTATATTCCTTCTATCAGTTTCTCAATAATTGTAAGAACGCACTTTCTGTTGGGAATGCAGTCGCACCTCTCTTCTCTATGGCGTCTACAACTTGGGCAGTGTAGACTAGTAAGAATCCCAATATGTTTATTATGTAAACAGGCTTTAAGCAAATAATAATTAAGCAAGTTGCCAAAAGTGAAATGCTGATACATGTAGTATGGTATTTATTATTTCTTTTTTTTTGGTGGGGGCTGCTGGGGATTGAACTCAGGGTCCTGCGCTTGCTAGGCAAGTGCTCTCCCCTTGAGCTAAATCCCCAACACTGGTATTTATTATTTCTGATGGGAAAAATATTTCAAGAAAAATAAGGCTTCAAGTAGTTGGAGATAACACCATGAAGGCATTTCCTACCATCTTATATAGTAATATGAAATGTCTGGAGAATTTTAAACTTATTTTAAGATGTAGTTTTTAAGTGACCTTAATTATTATGTCTTGGTAGACTGATGTTCAGGAAACAAAACAAAGATAAGACTCCTTTTCACTGTATGCTGAATCTAAGGATTAAGAGCCCTCACTGTTAGATGGCGCTGCTGTATGGATCTGGAATGTCCTCCCCAAAGGTCCATGTGTTACAGACAGGCTTGGTCCAGAGCCCGTGACACTGTGGGGAGCTAGTGGGAACTGTACTATGGGACCTAGTGGGGCGCTTTAGGTCATGAGGGGTGTGGTCTGCAAAGGGACGGTGGGACTCTGGTTTCCTCCTCTTTCTCTCCTTCACATTCTGGATGAGCAGTTTTGGCTCCACACATGACCCCCTACCATCACTGACTGCCTTGCCTCAGCCAAAAGCAATGGGGATGACTGTGGACTGAAACCTACTAAACTGTGAGCCAAAATAAACCTTTTTTCTCTTTACAGGCTGACTTTCTCTGGTGTTTGTTAAGAGTAACAGAAAACTAACACAGAAGGTACAGAAGCAGACTCAATCATGAAAATGGTCAATCTATATACATGTAGTGAGTGCTATAATCCAGAATTTTAAGAAGAAAATGGATCTCATACACAATTTCTCTGGGCTGTTATGACATTAGTAAGTATTAACCCCAATTTAGTATTTCATTCAAGAAAAGCTCATGTAAAGTATTTAAACAGTCCCTAACTAATGACGGCTAAAACTAATGATGACAGTGTGCCCATAGCTACTGTCAAAGTCCCTCTCCCCCATACTGGGGACTGAAGCCAAGACCTGCACACTGAGCTACACTCCAGTGCTTTTTATTTACTTTTTTATTTTGAGACAGGATCTCAGTGAGTTGTCCAGGCTGGCCTTGAACTTCCAATCCTTCTGCCTCAGCCTCTGGAATACCAGGGATTACAGGTATGCAGCACTAATAATAAGTATTTTTAGTGAGTCTATTATGTATTGCCATAAATTTTACTGATAATGAACTCTTGTTTTTCCTAAGAAGTCTAAAATGTAGTCTGCCTGACTCTGTCTGTCTTTGTTTTTTGAGACAGAGTCTCATTATGTAGTTCAGGCTGGCCTTGAACTCACTATGTAGCCTAGGCTGGCCTTGAACTTGCAGTGATCTTCCTGCCTCAGCCTCCCGAGTATGCCACCATGCCTGGCTGAAATGTGGCATTTCAATAGTCAGTATTCAACTTGTCAACTAGATTAAAAGCTATAAATGCATTTCTGAATTTGTTGTTTTGAATGTAATACAATTTTTGTGTAGAACAGCTGCAAAAAACAATTCAGCCTATTTAACCCATAATACAACTGAGTGGTACATAGTATATTTCTGTTCTTCACTATTTAACAAGAATACACAAAACCTGTCCCCCGGGACAAAAGATTTCCAAAACCTGAAGGACTGTGTTGTACTTTCTCAGAGGCAGTTCTAGAGCTCTTTTTTTTCTTTTTTTTTTTTTAATTTTTTTTGGTGCTGGGGATCAAACTCAGGGCCTTGTGCTTGCTAGGCAGGCACTCTACCACCGAGCTAAATCCCCAGCCCCTAGATCTCCTTGAGTATCATTTATTGTTCCTAATACCTAAGACTGCCATGTATGGTAGTCACAATCACTCCGACAGTACATATGAATATGAAACCCAGGAATTAAGCAAAACAAAATGCCAGTTATCCTCAGTACCTTTGACAATTCCCATGACTCAAGGTTATAGTTTTAGTTCCTTTCCTGAAGAACATAAAACTACCTCGAACAAAACTAAGCATCTAGAGCGTATGAATTGTATGAAGCAACTCAGTACGAAGCTTGGAAACAGAATGTTTATGGTATGGTATAGAACTCATAAAGCAAACCCACTAAAATGTAAGAAGAACAGTGTCACATGTTCATTCTCATGTTACTAAATTTGATGGTTTGAAAAACCCCAAATCCACTAAATGAAGGTATTATACACCGTTTCAGGTCTTCAACTAAACCTGAAATTTGTAGTTTGTGATTACAGAAAGAAATAGTAGGCTTTACCAGAGTTACTGAATAAACAACTTGGTTAAAACATTTTCAAATTTGCTAAAATTTAAAGGAAACTAGTCATGTATATTTTTAACATTTGTATTAATACTTCAATTATGACCAGAGTATCTTGACGTTTTCAAAAACGAAGGTGAGATTAACTTATTTTCAAACACACAAATATAACTTATTTTTAAAAAACCATGGGAAATACTGTTAGTGCAAATAATACGTGCAATTATACTACACTTTAATTTCAGGCATATACAATGAATATGCTACCAAACAAACACAGCGTGCGGCTCCATCCCACTAGGAGATGAGAAGAAAACCTTTAAACCAAGGATGACAGTACTGTATTAGTATAGAAGTATAACTGACCCAGGAAGCCCAGAAAAGGTGATCTTACAGACAAGCACCCTGGAATGCTAATGAAAGTGGTGGGGTGGTGGAAATGGAGGGGAGAATTAAAACAACAAAGGAAGATGTGCTATACCACTATTTTGCATTCATGATGGATGGATCCATCCATCCATTCAAATGGCTATTAAAACGCCTGAAAGGAACCAGGCACTGAAGAGGTTTGCTCTTACTTGGACCAGAGACATGCAGTTGTTTGGACGGTTGCACAGAAGGGCTCTCTGATTTTAGAACAGAAATATCTAATTGGTCCTCAATTACTTTACGTTCAATCTTGGTCTCACCGGTAAATGCTCTCACTGATTCAGTCTTTCCTGCTTCTGGGGCAGTTCTTCCACTAGCCCTACACTGGACAGTAAGAAAGCGTCTGCGACCCGACCAGAATCAATTTCTAACCTTAAGGAAAGGGAATGGCTTGGTGTGAAAAGCTGGGGAAAGAGGCCATGATACTTAAATACAACTTGGAGCTATCTATAATGCTTATCTCTTGACCTTTTGATTCAGACATAGAATTATGGGGATACAGGTATCACCTGACCTTATTAAACATTAGTTTCCTTTCTATAAAATAGGATAATAACCACTCTTCTGACAACGTTACTGACAAGCTCAAATAAGAAATGAATGTGAAAGTATTTACAAACTGCTAAGCTATTACATCATATAAGGGTCTCTTCTTTTTTTTTGACTTTTCAAAGCTCTTCCAACTTAGGAGCATCGTTACAAGGTTAGAATATTCAGATACAGCAAATAGAATTTTGAGAGGACGATAGAGAAAATGTTGATTAGGGTACTAAATCAGAGCGGGGAAAGTTAGCTCCATAATTACATTCAAGTTCTGATGCAAAACCAGGACAGTTTCATGTTTATCCCTCACCCCACCTCCAAGCTATACTGTATTACTTGTAAGTGAATCACTGGGAACAAGTTCAGTCTGGAGGTGCAAGGGGAGGAACTTCCAGCCCTGACAATCAACCTCTTCCCCCAATACCTTTAACAAACACTCCTCCTACTCTTTGGGTTGGCCCAGGCCATCAGAACTATTTTAGGTAAGAGAATGGCTGTTAAGATTTCTTTTAGTTAGAGTCTTGTAACTAGGGGACGCCAGTAGTATACCGGCTCCTTCCCTTACCATGAATTATCTACTGCTAATGGTCAGATTCAGAGTCAGAAAACCCAGGTCATGTCTGATTCTCCCACAGGAATCACCCTCCAAACCTCAACTCCTCCATGAGTAAATCGGCCTCGTCCCATGGCCACGGAGAGGATGAATGGGAAAGTGCCTGGAAAGCGCCCAGGCGGTGTCCAAACAACACCGAGTCCATCGCTGTTCTAAAGTACGCTGGCGAGTCCCGCTATGCCCTTTTGCCTCTCGGAAACGGCCCGGTCAGAACCGACGCCCCCAGTCGCCAAAGCGGGCCAGGCGCGTCCCACGGAATCGATTTCGCGCGAGGGGCCGCAGGGGCCGCCGGGCGTCCGGGCGGGGCCCACCCCAGCCTACCTGTTGTTCTGGATGCTGACCAGCACGCACAGCACTAGCTCCAAGTAGGTGCGCAGCACTTCCAGCCAGCGGGAGGAGAGCTGCAGGGCCTCGACCTCTTCCCCTCCGGTCCCCGCGTCCGCGCCACCTCCGTCGCCCGGGCCGCCGCCTCCGCTCAGGTAATTTTCGGCGGCGAACTCAACGCGCAACTCTCGCACGAACCAGCCGCACTTGCGCATGAGGAACTCGAGCCGGGGCTGCTCCGCGGGAGAGACGCGGAGGCAGATGTGGAGCTGGGGCCACAGAGCCGGGTAGAACAGGCACTCCCGCCAGTGCGAGCAGGAGGCCGAGGCCCGCAGCCGGTCGGGCGCGGGCAGGAAGGAGAAGATATGCACGATCAGCTCGCTGGGCAGCGAAGCGGCCCCCGCCGCCTGCCCGCACAGAGCCATCCGGCCCCGCCGCCGGCCGCCGGCCCCCGGCCGCCCCCGCAGTCCCCGGAGCAGCCCCCGCAGCCGTCGCAGCTGCCGCAGCCGCTGCCGCCGCCACCGCGCCACCCGGGCGGCCCCGGCTCGGGTTCGAACTCCCGGCGGTCGGGGCTGCGGCACTGACAAGAACAACAACATCAATGACAAGGAAGAAGGGGGCGGAACCGTCGTGGGTCTCGGCGGAACCAAGTGGAGCGCAAGTTGCGGAGAGGGGGAAAGCCTCTACCGGGGAGGCTTGCAGCCAGCCGGCCGCTGGCCTTTCAACTTTTACTCACGCGCCTCCAGAGCCTACCCAGCCTGTAACTCCAAACCCCTGGTCAGTACTATCTAGGGGCCCGGAAGCGGCCGGGCTTATAGAAAGGAAACGGCAGCCCTCCCCGCGCCTGGAGGCGGAGACTGGGCAGTGGTAGGCGCTGAGTTCGACGTCATCGGCAGTGGGCGGAGCCCAGCGCGACTTCCGGAACAGGGGAGTGCCCGGTTGCCGGGAGGGAAGGGAGACGCGACACGTGACCCCTGACGCACGCCGGCTGGCGGCGCGCTGCGGGGGTGGGGATGCGGCCGGCGATGGGTGGTCCTCAGCGTTCTAAGTCGGGAGACTTGGGCTTTTGGTCAGGGGAAGTGTTGGAATCTGAGCGCAGTGCGAGAGGTCCTGACGCTTCTTTCCACACGTTTTTCAGCAGCTGGTCTGAGGCATATGAGTCCCAGTGCGGGCATGCAGGGTCTTTCTCAGTCGTCCCACCCACCCGCAGGGTCAAGGATTTTTGAGATTGCGCCCTACGGGAATCGGCGAGCAGAGTCGCGGGCTAACCCGGAATGCGCGTGCGCGGGTGGGGCGGGGGGCGGGACTGCCAGCGGGCGCCCGGCGTCCGCTGGCCGAGCTGATTGGCTCCCGAGCGCCTCACGTGGGGAAGGCGTGAGGACGGCGCCACCTCTTGGGTGTAGAGGGTAAGACGGGTGGCAGACGGGTCCTCGAGGGTCTCCGGGTTTGCGGAGGAGTCTCCAGTCCTAGTGAGATTCGGAGGTTCGTTTTGGAAAAGGCTATACAGGGTTGCTTTAGCTTGGCCTTGCCAACTGGAGAGGAACTTTCGAAACATTGTCCCTTGTGTTCCACACACCGTGCGAAGTGGCTGTGTAAGTGCTAAAGGGCGGCGAAGTCAGAAAGGACCAAGTAATTTTATGTAATAATTGAGGGTTGCTTTAGGGAGGTGGCCGCTACAAAACCTTACCTGGGATTTTGGAGCAGTGTTGTTCTCTTGGAAACATCAAGAAAGTAACTGTGTTAGTGTTCTCATCCCTGTGATGGTAAAGCTCATTGTCCAGGGTTCTTTGGTGCAGGTTGGTGCCTTGCTCCTACTACTAGGTTGCCGCAGTGTTGTATTATTCTCGAGGCCTCTTCCGCTTCCTGTTTAAACAGAACAGAACAGAACAGTGTATGGTAACTGAATGGGTGACTTCTTTGAAACCGCGTCTGCGGGAGTTCTATGTAAATATTTCTCGTTAATACTTAATCAGCATGTGGTGGTAACAGTGAATTAGGAAGTTGAGATTTGAATTTTAATTTCTTAAACTCATTCAAGTTTTTTGAAATGAGCTACAGACATCGAGATATTCTTAATACTTTAGTGTGCATCTGTATAAAAACATACCCCTGTGGAACAAAATTACCATCACACCTAACAATAATTTTTTGAATATTCAGGCCAGCCTGAATTATATTATGAGATCCTGTCTCAAAAAACTGCCTGAAAAAGGTTGGTCCCAACTCGCAGTGATCCTCTTGCCTCAGCCTGCCGAGTGCTGTGATTACAGGTGTGTGCCACCACAACTGGCTTAATCTTTTACTTTTTAGCAGTCACCATTTTCACATTTTATTTTTTATGTTCTGATTTTCCAAGGGATCAGGCTAATTGCCTTGTAGAATATCTCATTTTCTGACTGCTTTTCTGTTGGTGTTTAGTTTGTGCTGCTAGTCCCGGTATTTCTTATAAACGTGGTGATTAATGTTCACAGATCGATTAGGTTAAAGTTAAAAGATTTTAAGTAAAATTTTATGGTGGATAATGTTGAGTAACTTACACTGAATAACAATATCTTTTTTGAGTAAACCATCAGTAGTTTTAAAAAATGAGTTTTGTTTTCTTAATGTAATCTGTGTGGTGTTATTTTTGTTTCCTACAAATGTCCCACTTTCCCTTCAACCATTCGCTTAATAGGCTTGACAGCAGTTCATAATTCTTGACCAAGTTTATTAGGGCTTGTAAAGTAATAATTTCTTGTTCTTCCATTCCACCTATATTTATTAGTTTGCATTCTTCTATAGAGTAAAAACTCTCTTTCATCAACTAGGAACATTTATTTATCCTGAAATAAAGCTCATATTGGAAAGGCAGAAAAAAACGGTTAGTTCTTATTACCCATTTTGAGTTAATTATATGGCCTCGGGGGGGGGGTCAAATGAATTTTTCCAGCTTTTCTTCTTTTGAATATTTTTATGTATTTGTGAATGGAATGAGTGGGGGGGTGAGGCTGGACTTTGATGTTTTTATCTTTTTGGTTTTGATATGATATAGCTGAGTGATCTTTAAACAAGTTACTTAACCTGATTGATTTTTAGTTTTTCATCTGTACAAGCAGAGTTTTGGCAGGAATCCCTCCAGCTCTGTTCTCAGGCTCTTAAAAAACCTCCACTGTTTTACTGAGATACATTTACATATCATAAAATTCACCCATTTTAAGTATAAACTGAATCACCTTTAACAATTTCTTTTTCTGTCTTGTTCTTTTTTCTTTTTCTTTCTCTCTCTCCTCCCTCTCCCACTTCGCTTCCCCTCCCCTCACTCCCTCCCTCTCCTTCCTCTTTTTGTGTGCAGTTCTGGATGTTGAACCAAGAGCACCCTGCAACTCACATACATCTCCAGCCCTTTTAAATTTTTGAGATAGAATCTTGCTAACTTGTTCAGGCTAGCCTTGAACTTGCAGTCCTGCCCCAGACTCCAGAGAAGCTGGGACTAGAGGCCCTTGGAATCTGGCCATTTTTAGTAATTTTATCGAAGATTGCATCCATCACTGTAAATTGCTTTTAAAACATTTTCATCATTTGATAGGCAAATCAGATTCCTTATGCCTGTGTATACTAGCTTCTTTACGCTCCACTCCTGCCTGCTGTACCTCCTGGCAACTACTAACGTACTGTCTGTCTCTATAGATTTACCTTTTCTGGATATCTCAGAATAATGAATCATACAATTTATGATTTCTTCTTGCAGTCTTTTTTCACTTAGCATGTTTTTGAAGTTCATCCACAACATAGCATCTGACAATGAACAAGCTACCTTATTCTTGGACATCATTAATAATTAGCCGTTAGTTATTAGGAATAGTTTGTACAAAAATATCCATCTTCCTTAAAATAAAATTCTGCTTCTCAATGTTATATTTGAATTTTTATTATCTTATTAAATAAAAGATGATAGGAATACTGTTAAAATGGGTGAACACATTAATATAGTCTTTCCTAATTACACTAATAAAAAAGCAAATTCCAATGATGACAACAAAATTTATCTATCTTACCAAACCAACATATTTAATATTAATTAGTTAATTGATTACTGACTATATTTAGCATGATGGGTGAATTAGATTACTTCTTTTGACATATCTCTTGCTAAAATAACAATCGCCTTACAAAGGACAGAATGAAATTACAGTCTATGAAATTATAAAGTCTGAGCTATGATTCAGAGTGTGGGAGGAAGTACTGGCATTAGGAAGCTGGTAAGTACCTAGTACTACTAAGCTCTAGGATCCAAAAGTGGCTCGTTGTCACTATAGCAACCACCATGCTTATTTGGATTTGAAACCCAGGCAACAAGTAGTGAGTAGGAACATCAAGGTAAATATGTGTTTTGGTATGCCTGACTGTTGATAGTCAATAGTTTGTTCTGTTTTTCTTGGTATATATATGATGCTTTTAATATAGAGCTATGTTCTTGTTAATGCATGTAAGCATTCTTGTTAATGTATTTTTTTTTTTTTCTGGAAGAGAAATTAGCATTCAGTATTCTCATTCCTCTTTTTAAAACATGCTAAGTTTCATGCTTTTTCCAGTTAGGCAATTAGGATATTAAATATATCTTTCCCATAGCTTCTTCCCCATTATTGCTTAAGTTTGGCAACTTGTTTTAGGCTAAATATAACTTTTATTAAACTGAATCACTTATAATTTTAAAACAAAAAATGACAGGTTTTCTTTTAGCTACATCCTGAATTGATGCTTAGGGCTACCAATAGACATGAGAACTGCCTAAATTCAAACATTTCTAGAAAAAGTTTTTTTCTGAGGAAGTCCTAGGTTTCAGCTGCTTTTGGAAGGTAGAGTTGACATAACTCCTTTCCAGTTATCTCTTAGCATGTATCCATAAATTTACCTAGAGGCACAAGGGCCTCCTAGGAGAACAGATCTGGGAAGCTCATTCCTTTCTCTCCATCCTTGTTGGATGGATTGGAGTGGTTCCTAGTAGGATTATATTACGGGAAAAGGAAATGAGAGATTGAAGGAAACTTGTCTTTAGGTAGGGGGAGGTCTGCACTGGTAAAGAATGCAAGACAAAGGATCAGGTCATTGGTGTCTTGATCTAGATGTAGCAAGTGACTGATAGATACATCAGGTCGTACCCCAGCCAACCACTCACAACTTGATTGTGCAGGTTTGTAAATTGGGAGGGCTGTGTCGATAGCCCAGTGGAGTCAGACAGGAGGAAGGAGAGAACTGGGTCCTGTGTGGTACACTACGGAGTGAGGAAGACTGTAGTTTACCAGCAGGTGATGCTTTTCTTAAGTGCAAAAATGAACTTTGTTTCCACATTTCCTAATTCTTTAAGGGAAACAAAAGTCCTGATTTTTTTTTTTTAAAGGCAAACTCTCTTTTGATTGCCAGTACATTCACTGTGAAAATATTCTCTGGGCAAAATGAAACCAGATTTAGTCTTCAGGACACAAGATTATGAATTCCTTATTACAGTTCACAAGCCTATGTGCAAGGGCCAGTTTTTGTTTCTCTATGTAGGCCTGCTAGCTTGTCTTGGTATTTTAAGTTCATTATCAGGTCTGTTTTTCATCCATTGCTTTCAGAGTTGAAGGAAAATTTTTTTTCAAATATTTTATTTGAATGTCTATTTTATTGCATTACTGAATTTTTTTTTTTTTGGCCTTTTAGTCAAGAGGATAGGTATTTGTAGAGGTCCTTTTGTTGCTAGCAATACATGAAAAACTCAGTATTGCTATCTTTAATGCAGTTGGTTCATGCAATAAGATTCTTTGACTTCTAGTTAGAATTCAATAATTGGCTAATTTGGAGGATCTTGGTTGGAGTTATACAATTTAGGTTGTAGACAGTATCTCATAATGGGCTCATAAGACTAATACAGTCTCCAAGTAATCATTGGAGGACAGAAGGACAGTCTCCAAGTAGTCATTTTAATTGGGTTCCTTTGGTGGTTTAATTTAACTAGTATAAGCAGTGAAGTGATTTTCCTTTTTCCAGATAGAATTGGGAGGTTTAAGGATACCCATATGTGTGCATCAAATCATACGAGAACCTTTTACTAGAATCTCTTAGGGTAACAGAGTCTCTTTTTTTTCCCCAACCAGTGTTATGGCTTATATCTAGATGTCCCCCCAAAGCCTCACGCACTCATAGATGGGCCTTTTCAGGCTTTCTGTTTGTGCAGGTGGAGAGGAAGTAGATCCTCCGGCTGCTAGTCTCCAAAATGGCTCAAAGGAAAGTTTATTTCTGGGCTAATAAAATCATAGTAAAGGTTAACTTTTCTGGTGATGTTTTTCCTTCCCTCTCTTCCTTCCTTTCAAGAGAAGAATTCTAAGTAATAAAGCTGTTAGTTGCTATAACAAGGAAGTCTGAAAATTTCAGTGACTTAAAGCTATTTTTTTACTCCTGTAACAGTCCAATAAAGGTATTCTCAGCAGGCAGTTTTCCTCCATATGATAATTTAATGATCCAAATTCTGTCTTCTGGTTCTGCCATCCTTAAACTGCCTTGTGATTCTGTCTCCTGATAGAAGGGGAAGAGCATGGAGAAAGGCACTTAATTGCTTTGGCAAGAAAGTGACCCGTCACTGCTGCTTACATGCCATTGGCTGCAACTAGACACGTGGTCCCGCCTAGATGCAAGAGGGTCTAAGAAGTGAAGGTTTTGAGCAGGCAGTTGCTTTTTAGGAGAAACTGTATGCTGTAAAGGGGGAACCTCGTTTTGGCTGACAGTTGGCCATCTTTGCCACAAAGGAGAGTTCTCCTTATTTTTGGTGCTGGGGATCGAACTCAGGGGTTTGTGCTTAAGAGGGTTCTCCTTTTATGATTATTTTTGGTAGCCATTTAGTACTGGGCTGCACGTATTGCTATGGATGGAGAGAGAATATCTGATTGGTGTAGTCTTTGTGTATGCAGATGTTTAATCAGTTCTGTTCTTAGCCTCCTTTCTCATCCTTTTCTCTTAGGGATAGTTCTTCTGGTGTCTCCTAGCCTAGAATCTCTATAGGGCAGTGGTGGCAAACCTATTGCATGTGTGGTATTTTTTTTTTTCTTCTTTTAAGACAAAAAGATGTTACTGTATGACTTGTTTTTTTCTAAACTAAAACTTAAGCATTCAGGTTTAATTGCATTGTTGGCACTTTGTGATAAATAAGTGGGTTTGGGTTGCACTTTGGACGCTAGTCTCTAAAAGGTTTGCCATCGCTGCTCTAGGGTCTAGTGGACAGGTCAGCTGTCATCTCAGTCACAACTTCCTCCTATGGTTATATTCTGCTTATGTTGTCAATATGTTTCTGTCTACTTTTTGCCTCTAATACATTTTTGAAATCTTTTGATGGTCAATGATCTTTTTCCTTTTTTTTTAAACAGGATTTCTTTCTTTTTTCATATTTTTATTAGTAAATGTTTGCAGTACATGATAACTATATCTATCGTGGAGAGGCTGTATATGTATATAACGTATCTTAATTCTTTCTTCATCCTCTTCCTTTCCCGTCCCCTCTCTGTTCCCTTCAAATGTCAGTCCCCTTCCCATTTGCTAAAGCTCTATTTCAGTTTTTTTTCAATTCTCTTGTTTTCATTCCTTTTCCCTTGCCCCCCTCTACCTTCCCTCCATCTCTTGTTCCTCTTCCCATTTGAAAAAGATCTCCCTACTTCCTATTATCTTTTATTTTGCTCTTTATTTATATTTTGTGTTTCTTGTAAGAGAAACCACATTTCTAAACTTGTGTTTCACTTAATATTATAATATCAAGGTGCATCCATTTACCTATGAATGCCTCACGTTTATCCTTCTTTATGGTAGAATCATACTCCATTGTGTATAAATACCACATTTTCTTTATCCATTCATCTGTTGATGGGCATATACACTGTTTCCAGGATTTAGCTATTATAAATTGTGCTGCTATAAACATGGGTATGCATATATCCCTGTATATGACACTTTAATTCTTTTGGGAAGATACCTAAAAGGGGATTAACTGGATCAAATGGAATTTCTATTTTAATTTTTTGAGGAGTCTCCATACTGATTTCCATAGTGCTTGCATTAGTTTACATTCCCACCAACAATGTAGAAGTGTTCTTTTCCTCTGCAGTCTCATCATCATTTGTTGTTATTTGATTTCTTGATGATAGTCATTCTTTCTGGGGTAAAATGGTATATCAGTGTTGTTTTAATTTGCATTTCTCTAACGGCCAGCAAATACATTTTCAAATGTATTTATTGGCCATCTGTACTTCTGAGAAGTGTCTCTTCATTTCACTTGCCCATTTTCTGATTGGGTCTTTTATGGGGGGGATCTAATTTTTTTGAGTTCTTTATATATTGTAGATGTTAGTCTTCTGAGGAACAGCTCACAAAATTTTCTCCCATTTGTCTTAGTTACTTTTCTCTCATTGCTGAGATAAAATACCTGACACCCAAAGTTAAAGGAGGAAAGGTTTATTTGTCTCACAGTTTGTAGAGGTTTCAGTCCATAATCAGCTGGCTCCCAGGCATGGCAGACAGGTACTGCAGAGGAGAAATAGTTCCCAGCAGGCAGAAGGCAGCAAGGCAAGGAAGGGGGCCTACCAGCCTCTTTCTGTCCTTTATATTTTATCCAGGCTATCTGCCCTCACAGAGGGTAACACTCCCACCCTTAATCCTAGCACCCTTAGTCCCAGCATCACATCCTTGATCCCAGCAGAACTACAC
Organism: Hystrix cristata; assembly: GCA_004026905.1. NCBI lineage: Eukaryota > Metazoa > Chordata > Mammalia > Rodentia > Hystricidae > Hystrix > Hystrix cristata. The sequence goes on from PVJO010003020.1 coordinate 127,549, forward strand.
CAAAGCAATCAGTGGACTAGTTTAATAATCACACACTCTATATTCAGCCCTACCTATGACTGCATGAGGCTTTTGGGGGGGGGCATGTAGACACAAACCATAACACCATTCTATAGGTCATCTCTTGACTCTGTTGGTTGTTTCTTTTGCTGTACAGAAGCTTTTTAATTTGCAATGATCCCATTTGTTGATTCTTGGTATTATTTCTTGTGACATTGGGGTTCTGTTGAGATAATCATCTCTTTGCTAGCTGAGTTCTTTTCGTTGTTATATAGACATAAGTATCTATACATTGTTTTTTAATATAAGCTTCAGCGGTTTAGGTGAAGTGAATGTAAAATATCTTTGATTAGTATCTCTAAAAGAATTTTAATTTTTAAAAACGTGCTGTTTGAACAAGATAAATTTTCTCTCTGTAGGCAGAACACTTCTCTGGGGTGTGGAGGAAATGTAAAAAGGTTTAGCATATGATTACTGAAACTCAAGAATTCCCACTCTTCTGCAGTTTTGATGGCACTACTGTCTTATCCCGTCATGGTACTTCTTTAGTTAAAAACTCTGGGTGATTCTTCCTTGGGTTATGTTTCCTGCATCAGCTCTTCCTTGCTCTCCATACCCTGTCAATATTTGCTCCTTACTGTATTATGAACAAGTCGTGTTCTTTCCCACCTCAATGCCTCTGTGTTATCGGATGGGTTCTGATATTCCTGGGTTCTTCCCCTCCTCAAGCAAAGAATTGAATGAGGGGGATAAAAAGTAGTTCTAAAGTTTTATTTAAAATTATAGAGAAAAGAAGAAAGGAAAATTGAGCATAACAACGGAAACAGCCAAATGTGCACTGGGCCTAAAAGGCAAGGTAGGGGTTACCACAAAAAGCCATGATAGCCTTGGGGCTGGGTGTGCAGATACCATCTTCTGCTGTGGGAGAGCAGGGAGAGCTCCTTCCCTAGAGGCGCCATAGGAAGAAAAAGGGCAGAGCTCGTGGTGCCACTGGTATTTATCTGGATTCTATTCTTGTGAGAGTTTTCTGATCCTGTGAGAAAAGGGGTGATTGGAATTTCGTGCCTCAGGCTGACGTCAGGTCAAGGCCATTTCCCCAAGGTCATGTTCATCCTCCCAGCCAGGTCAGGCCACACCCTACTCCTACATCATCTGTACATGTGATCCCTACACTTTAGTTACCATCCTTTTCATATCTGAGTCCTATTTAAAAATAAATATTGAATTCATATTTTACTTTTTGTTTAAGTGGTCTGTGGTGGTTAATTGATTGTCAATTTGAGTAGAGAACTCCCAGCTGAATTGAGTCAGCACGGTTCTGGGCGTGGAAGATCCATTTTAAGGAGGATTATTGAACAAACGGTATAAAAGGAGAACGGGAGGGGAGGATTTCATGCTGATTTTCCTTGGAGGAGCTACGGCTGTTTTTTTTTTGGAGGAGCTCCAGTCTTCCTCTTTAGTGTCTTCTGGCTTTTGGCGCAGATTCTTTAGCTTCTAGCACTGGCTTTTCGGCCTGCCGGCACAGATTCTCTAGCCTCTGGCACCAGCCCTTGGGCTTTCTGGCACAGACCCTTCAGTCTTCCACCGCAGGTTCCTCAGCCTGCCATGATACAGACTTGTACAGGCCGCTGCCCGGAACTCCAGGCCTTCGACTGGATTCTTCCAGATCTGTAACATGCAGACAGATCTCTTGCACTCTCTGTGGGTGGATATTGTCAGCTAATCTTGTAAATGTCTGTGTCCTGCATTACATCTGATCAGTTGTGCAGTCCTTTGAGGAGCCTTGCCCCAGCTCTGCAAGCTCTTGTAAGCACTGACTACAACATGGACAATCTTGACTACTCCAGATTTCAGTGATTTTTTTTTCTTCTGATCATCAACAAAGCTTATTTACCTGTATTATTTATTATTGTTTTGCATTTGTTGGTGTTCCTTCCCACACAGCATAGATTTCCTGAAGGAAAGGCCTATGCTATATACTTATTTGATTTCCCTGTAGTGTCTGGAATAATGAAGAGTTTATGCTGAGTATACACTAATTACCTTTTGACTGAAGGAAGCCCTGAGTTACTTACTGATGCTGAAAGTATTATTTTCAGAGTGATGCTGGTCTGTGAACTATTTTTGCTGGAATGAACTTATTCCAGGAACTGAGAATAAGCTTTAGAGATTTACAATTCAACAGAGTACTTTTATATCTATTGTAATATATAATTTTTACAGTGTGTCTTCTATTTTGCATGTTTTTAAAAGATTTTTGGTAATTTAAATTTCATTTTTATAAAAGTGGCAGTCCATGATGAATTAGAAAAATTTTGAAATTTCATCTCACTACAGATGGAGAAGCACTCATTGACGCTACAAGAGATATTAGAATTTAGCAATCAAATGGTCAATATGTTTTAGACTAGTAGAGTAAGATTTCATAATAAAGAGAGCTGTGCTTGAAAGGCACATAGGATTTGGATGGCTGTAGCATACTGTGTCATTTGGGATAGAAAAGACAAGGTTTCAGACTACAAATGTATAGGGACAGGGGTCCCCATAGGTAGGGAAAAGGCCTCAGTGGACATTATGAAAAATTAATTGACCTTTACAGCCGGACTCTCAAGGGCAGAGACAGCTGTAATCCAGTTGTTAGAAACAAAGACAGCTAGATTCCAACAGTTAAGAGACAAAGGCAAAGTAACTAATTCGAGAAGGCCCCAGGTAGTGTGATTAAAATAAAAGTCACAAACTCCCCCTTTATTTGATCCTAACATTTATATCATCTGGCCCTAAGGCACCCACCCATAAACTTGCCCTCTGCCAAAAGAGAAAGGTCACAGGGCTAAGAGAAATTGAGGCTGTGGTGATGGAGAAGCCCAAGAGCTAGTTAGATCCCGAGGGCCAACACAAGGAAAAACCCAATAAAAAGGGATTACAACAAAGGGTCCACAAGTATTTCACTTTCAGATGCTCCCTACTTGTCAAGTAGCTATCTATCATCTCCCTTTTACCCCCTTTCCACCACTTTTAAATAAATTGTCTTCTCTTAGTTTAGACTTGATTTCTTTAATTCTTTACTGTAGCCAGGTTTATGATTACCGGGACCTGCATTGTCTAGCAGGGCAGCTCACAGTCTACCTCCGGACGTAACAGATGGAGAAGTACGTTAATGTGTTCTATAGTGACCAGGAGAAAAATGTCCAAGCAGAGTCACAAATCAAGTCAATGGAGAACTAATCCAGTACCAGATAACATGAACATTTATTGCTTACTTGGTTACTACTAGAGCTATGGCATGGTGAAGACTTTTCATTTCCCATGTTTATGGATGATTTTTTTCAGGATTAGTAGTAGTAGTGAGTACATTTAAAAATTTTCCTGTTTGAATTTGAAGCATTTGTTTTTAAATTAGCCCTTAAAAATTAGATGGTTGGTTTATTAATATGTCTTTGCTAAATTTATCTTAGGTTTACTATGAAACTAAACAAGATGCAGTATAAATTAGAGAAGAAAAATTGACAAAATCATTTAAATGAAAAAAGCTGTTTTTCCGTTTTCCTTTGTCAGTATTAATGCCT